>LPNX010022311.1:0-26327 GCA_001517045.1 Pseudotsuga menziesii
TCTTTATATATATATATATATATATATATATATATATATATATATATAATAACTGAGTCCCTTACATATATGTATTATTACATTATCACGAAATCATAAGACTTTTTTAATGTATAGAGTATAGATGATACACTCAAATCATATGAAGAAACCCTACACGATGATTATAATGCAATATGTATTTAATCTGCATGGATCCAAATTATTATAGTAAACATAAATAAACTATATATCAATCTTCTACAGAACGAATATGTCACTTAAGGGAGTCTTGAAAATCTAAGCAAACGACATAAGTGGATCGAGGATCCAAAGAAGTAATTCATATACTATTTAAATTATCCAAATTGTGGATCTATAGTAATCAAATCTGAACGAAAATTAAATTATTTAAATCTAAACTAGTTAACATGTGATAGACAACAGTAGACAAATCTAGATCTAATCATGAAATCAGTTAAAAAAAATACCAACATTAAGGGAGGAGGATGTAACATCCCCTCTACTCCGATTTGTTTGTCGTGTAGAACTTAATGGAGTTAATTATGGGAATGAAGGAACATTTCTCCCTAAGATTGTGGATACTAAATATTATTTCTAATTGATGATGGCATGCTATATTTCTTAATAGAGGTCAAGGTTTCTTTCAATTATTTGGAACACAACTATTAGGAAGAGGGCGATGCCTCATTGTGGAGGAACGTTGGCTTGTTTATTTTTGTTTTTCTTCGAGGAATTCCTGATTATGTAGATGAGAGCTTTGGGTTTTTATTTTTTGTGTGTTAATTGGAGTGACCTCGCAAATGAGTTGAGCACATCATAATGTGGAAGAATGTATTGGGTGGTGCGGAGGAACGCCAAGCCTGCAGTGATCTATCTGTCGCATGGATGGCCTCCAAGATGAGGGAGTCGAGTCTTTGTAGAGTTTTATAATTTGCAACGCGTTGATGGGAGGATGCGATGAAACAAGTTCCTCAGTTTTGGATGTTTTTTTATATCAATATTTTCCATGAATTATGTATTAAAACAAAAATGGAGTATGGATCTTAGTGTAGTTGTTATAACACACTCTTTTGTTAAATTGGTTATATGGCGTTTTCATTATTAAATGGAATGGAGTCAACGAGGGAGAAATATCCCAAAATGGAGGGACAAACTCCAAATAAGAGAACTGAACCTATAAACCTTTATATTTTTGTTTACCAGTCACTAAATACAGAAGAAATGATTTTAACTCTTGCAAGAGATATTGAGCATTCCCAAAAAGGGATGACTCCTCTCCTCTGATTAATGCTCTTATGTTCTTCATTTACAAGAGATGGAGTATCCGCATAGAGGATTGACTCTTCTGGAATTAATGAATCTCTTCACGCACCCAAACCCGAATTAGAATTGTCTTTTATGGATTATATTTTGGAAATCAAAATTCTGCACTTAATGGATATGTATCAAACTATATAAAATTCTTTCCTATGCGATCGTTTTTAGTAAGGATTAAATATATTTACCTTAGCTTTAAACATATTAAGAATCTTTTATATATATACATATTATAACCAAGTCCCTTAGATTTATGTATTATTACATTATAATGAAATCATAAGACTTTTTTAATGTATAGAGTACATATGTTACACTCAAATCATATGAAGAAACCTTACATGATGATTATATTTCAATATGTATTTAATTTGCATGGATCCAAATTATTATTGTAAACATAACAAAACTATATATCAATCTTCTACATAATGATTATGTCACTTAAGCGAGTCTTACAAATCTAAGCAAACCACATAAGCAGATTGAGGATTCAAAGAATTAATTCATCTACTATTTAAATTATCCAAATTGCGGATCTATAGTAATCAAATCTGAACGAAAATTAAATTATTTAAATCTAGACCAGTAAACATGCAATAGACCACAGTAGAAAAATCTAGATCCAATCATGAAAGCACTTAAATAAAGTACCAACATCAAGCATGGTGTACCTCTAAATGGGGAGGATGTAACATCCCCTCTACCTCGATTTATTTGTCGTGTAGAACTTAATGGAGTTAATGATGGGAAGGAAGGAACATTTCTCCCTAAGATTGTGGATAGTAAATATTATTTCTAATTGATGATGGCATGCTGTATTTCTTAACAGCGGTCAAGGTTTCTTTCAATTAATTGGAACACAACTATTAGGAAGAGGGTGGTGCCTCATTGTGGAGGAACCTTGGCTTCTTTATTTTTGTTTTTTATTGAGGAATGCTTGATTATGTACATGAGAGATTTCGGTTTTTCTTTTTGGTATGTTAATTGGAGCAACCTCACAAATGAGTTGAGCACATCATAATGTGGAAGAATGTGTTGGGTGGTGTGGAGGAACGCCAATAATATCCCTCTTGCACACCCCAGTTATTTTGGAAATTTTGAATGTATATTTTACTCGTCTTCTGGTGAGGAGATCAAGGCCAAGGCCCCACCAAATAAGACCTTGTAATTTAATACTATCTAAAGTTTCTTAGGATACTTAGGAGTTGGACACAACTCAATGGCGGGTAACTGAACCCACGAGGGAAAAGGAAAAGAGATTGGCCAGCGATCCTTAATTTCGATAACCTAGTTTTAATGTCCTCTTAACTAGGGCATCCTACCAAGATTCCTGTGTTTCCATAATTAGCGCAATTAAAATGTGATAGCTAGTTATTTAATCTCAAATGTAATTAAGGCACGATCGAAAAAATTTCAATGATAATAACCTTGACAAGGTTTGAGGGGTTACTCGTAAAGTAGAAAAGACTAGAGAGAAAAACAATCCAAAGAAATTATGGTTTAGAGACTATATGTTATAGTCGCCTTAAAAATTAAGAAGGAAAAGAATATATCGTCATCAATATACTTGGACTTATATTGGTGAGATATATTGTATGGATTTATCCATATAAATATATATATAGATACATCTATCTATATAAAAGGGTGATAAAGAAATTTCCTACTTGATAGGAATGGTAAGTATAGTATATTTGGCATGTTTTCCTTTAATAGCAATGCTAGAAAAATTAAGAAGTAAAGAAGTTGTAACTTACCCAACAAAGAAGAGGAGGTTGTGATAGCTAGTGGTTATTTCCTTCCCCCGAAGAAACAACCAACATTTATTGGAAACTGAACGCATAATTTAATTTCTGGAATTTCGCAAAAGAAAAGAAATCAAAACACGTGGGTCATACGTCCACCTTCTGAGATCCTCATCGAGGAGCTTTCTTGGGCATGGATGCCACATGGAAGGTATGTTCTATGCCTTTTGGCACAAATTAAGGAGGGATCCTAAAAGAATCTTTAGGTGCAATGGTTTAAGAAGGGGAAAAGGATGCCTTAGGGGACACTCGGACTGCACCTTCTAGAAAAAGAGGAACCTGGGGGTTGCAAGAATGACACCTATGCATTGTAAGAAGAATGGAGGATGGGGAAATTAAATGAATTTTGGCACTGAAGGAGGAATGCACCTCGGTATTTTTTTTAGAGCAGATAAAACTTTGCATTTTGGGGAAGAGAAGATACACCTCTGCGTGTTCTTGAAGAGGAGGAACCTTAACATTTGAAGGATACACCTCTGCATTTTTCAGAGGGGATGCACCTCAGTGAATTTTTGAGATTGCAGCCACATATTGAATCCTCATGAGCATCATAGAGGATTTGGGTGAGACACAGTCTATTCTTACATGAACTGATTTGTTGGGTATGCTACTTCTCCCTTCCTACAGTCTTGCCCAAATTCATTTAGAGATGGACCATGACATAAGTGTCCATGCCTTCATAAAATAATTCATGTGTTTTTAATAGATCTTCATTGTATATACGATTTGCATCTTACCATAGATCCGTGCCCGAAATACCACCAGCGTTGACTGCGCTGGGAAAAAAATCCAAGCATTGGCAAGCCATCTACATTTATATGTCTTATTTTATATAGATCGACATATTAAAAGAGTACTAGGGTTGATTAGCCTCGATCAGGTGTTCTGGTTGTTTCTGAACAATCTATTTCCTATAAGCATCCTAAAGTATGGCTGGTCATCAGAGTAGCGCTACCATGGCTTCCTGTATTTTATTGGTTCCCTTCTGTTATTGAAGTTATTTCCCGATCTAGGTTTCATCCTCTGTATGCATCCCTCTGTGCTCTGTAAAAGTTAGTTAACGTTGAGGCTTTCTCTGTTATGGTTTTTTTAAGCCATACATGTCTTTATTTTTGAGGCGTAGCTACTATTGGCGATTGATAGGATTTCTGAGGTCTAGTCGGTGTTGTAGTAATGTCAGATATGGTCCTGGGTTGATAATTTGTTAATCCTTATGGCAGATCATGGAATACACTTTTTGAATTCCAAGTTAAAGGAATTAAAATTTAGAGCTATAGAAGGGTCGATCCCATCCTAGAGCTAGAAGTATAGGGTAATGAATAAATGAACCATTTAAAGGCTCGTGCTAAGGTTAGGGTAAAAGACTAATCGCTAGCTATAGCTCTCAAAATTTGCTAGAGCAGAGTGGTTAGATTTTCCTTATGTCATGTGTCATAGAGGATATGATTCGATTACAATCGATCTGATCTATTTAAGCGTTTTTAAATCAAAGGGGAGGGAAACAGTAGAGAATAGTAATATAGAATATATATAGGCTATTTGCACACATTAATTACAGTAGCGAAACTACTCTCAAGTTTATTGTTTTCAATAAACATGGTATTTCTTGAAAACGTTGCTTCACACAAGATTTTGTTAGACATGCTTCTAACGGTTGATTTATGGGGCATCCAAATCTGAAATACCTTTGCTATAGTACCTTATTTTTCCATACCCACACGGGTAAAATAAGAAACGATTAGGCAGCAGTGAATGTATAAAGCCTTGGATCTATTTTAGTGTGACATCCCTGAAATACCTTGTTGTGGAATTTTTTTTTTCTTTTTTTTTATTAAAGCTTAAAACCATCCAAGTAATGTGCTTTCGAATTGAATGTCTGCAAAATATGTTTAGTAAACTATTTCATCAGTAATAATTTATACTACATCTATATTAGCACCATTACGTAAAGAGAGTATGCTTAACATAAAAACACAAAAGAGTGAGACAACCATATACATGGTTCACCTCCTTCATGAGGCTACATCCACCAAATTTTTGTTAGTCCTTTTATTAGTTATTTTACAATGATGTGGCTTATGTGTTACAATTCATTTTAGCCTTGAAACAAAGTGAGTGCAGTGGAAATTGCATTTCCCAATCCCAACAAGATTAGTTATGAAATGTTACCCAGTCCATAAGACAGAGAAGGATGCTCGCGGCCTGGCTCTGCATAACTAGTTAGCATACAAACGACACCGGTTCTACATTATCCGGGGATGAGCTTGCAGCAAACACCATGAGTTAGTATTTGGCATAAAAGACAACTTAAGCTCTTATGATAGCATGCTTCTTTGTCTACGATTCCTCCTAGGACTGAAAGAATTCCAGCCTTACAATATATGTTATAACTCTTAAACATCTTCAAAAATACATCTTTCAACAATACATTAATACAAAACATATCAAAACACACATTCTTCAACCAATTACTTTGAGTTCGAGCATGAACTCAACTAAACCCCAAAACAGAGGCATTATTCATAACCCGAATCAGCAATGATGAAAGGTTAATATTATACTCCATACAAAAAGTATTTTCCAGATCGATAATTGACATAGGGAGTGACACCAATACAAAAAAGAATCACACACACACACACACACACACACACATATATATATATGTATATATAAAGATAACAAATCTAAACCATCGTGTAACTACCAGATCGTTTTGGCATAAATAAACAGACTTTAGACAAAGCAGTGATCAAGCTATCATGCAATCCACGAGATTGAAATCGTTTTCATGAAATCTTAGCATAGAGAAAATCAAGCACAACATTTCAAGTTATCACCAGATCGATGCTTATGAAAATGTGGGCATTAAAAACAGAGTTTTAGCAAGCAAAAATCCAAGCTATCACCAGATTGATGCTTATGAAAACCTGGCATAAAAAAATAGAGTTTTTAACAAGCGATAAATCCAAGCCATCACCAGATCGATCCTTATGAAACCGTGGGCATAAAAAAGTAGAGTTTTAACAAGCAATGAATCCAAGCCATAACCAAATTGATCCTTAAGAAATTGTGGGTATAAAAACAGAGTTTTAACAAACAATAAATCCAAGCCATCACCAGATTGATGCTTATGAAACCGTGGGCATTAAAAACAGAATTTTAACAAATCATAGCGACTAATGTGGCCATGGGTTTTCATGTCTAAGAGTACATATTTATCAGGGTTTTTTCCATAAAACAATATCGAAGGCATTCATTAAATTCATATTAAGTCTAACAACAGTTTCCTGCAAAATTTCACATCTGTTGACCTCCAGATTCAATATTGATAGCTTCAAACTTCATAGCCAGACAAATATAAGGAAACACATACAGAGTTTAAAACCTAACATAAATTATGGCAGTGTTTCATAAAGAACAAGATTCAGCCATCGTTGACATTGGTTTGAACCAGTAATTAGAAACACAAATTTAGAGTTAAATGGGACTATCGATCTATTCCAAGTTCAGATCCAAACTAACATTTGACCACCAGATCGAAATCGTGGGGCATATGTAGAAAAAAACTGCGTTTAGAAAATGCAGAGATCCAAACTATCATGTGACCGCTAGATCAAATTGTAACGTCCCCTTCCATCAATCCAATGCAAGGAAGGAAACATTAACCAAAACTACCGGGCTTATTGGCAAAACTTAGACCCAGTCAATTTCTTTGGAAATACAGGGTTAAATAACACTTGTGTATACCTATTCATACTCAACAAGCACAGTGGAATTAAACACTATGTATGCACACGGTTTCATCATGCAATCAACATGTAAACATCAGTCATTAATTAAGACATTGCAGAACATGGGATTAATACAAATCAATTCGTAAAGATAATCATTTCATCCAAGTAACATGAGTAATTTAATGTACAGGGAAAACCACAGATGAACATCATTCAAACCACAGAGAATACTTATCTTTGAGATGAAGCTGTCCAACAACTGGCTATGTGAGAGCAACGTTCCACCCAACCATAGATCTCTTTCCAACCTCTATTCTTTCAGCTGAGAGATCACCCCCGAGCTGGGCTGTGTATCCACTAAGGAGGAACTAGATGGGCTAACTCACAGCCATGGGTTCACTCAAATGGTCATGCTAAGCCAACACCCAGTTGGGTTTGTCAAGCATACAAGAAGATAGAGGAGGGTAATGTTAAGACAATGAGCTCAACAACAGAGCTACAGGCATCTCAAATGAACTCAATAGTCAGGCACCCACATTACCTACCACATCCAACACAAGGAAGGTCCCCTTCTCTGCTACACAGTCCCTCAGGCAACTCTTCCCTCCAGTTCTCTTCAGGATGGGCATAGGAAGGTCCAGCTGCTAGCTTCCTGATATTTCAGCCTTCACTGGGTTTACCAAGCAAACCCGACCTCTGTTCCAACATTCACACTTGGATTTCTCACCATTCTGTCAACGAATAACTGAAATCCGTCACTGATTTTCTGGGCTACAAAAACTGATATTTCCCATGTATTTCAGGGTAGCTAATGCTCCCAAATTATCCCTAAGGTTCATACCTATGGATTCTCCATTGGATTTTACTGTCCAATACCAAATCTGGGCATTTTTGGCTCTTCAAAACGTGGGTTTTTGCACAGTTGCGATTTCTGGTTTTTCACCCTGCTAGGAACTCGTTTTTGGATGGGAAAATGATGCTGGGTCCTTCCACAATGGAATGGGGATGAGGAGGAAGCAATCCCCAAGAGGTAGAGTGACTTGTGGTACAAGAAAACAGAGCCCATACTCCACCATACGAATTTCTGGGCTGCCCATGCTCCATTAAAGCCATGGAATGTTTTCTTCAACCACTTCCTTACAACAGAGTTAAATGTCAACAAGGAAAGTCAAATGGGTTATCACAATGACATATGGCATCTTATGGTTCAATCCCACAACCCCTTCACCACTCCCTAGTGGATACACATGGCCCCTTCTCATTCGTTGCCTCCATAGTCAGTTTTGGTATTTTATTGCTTGATGTTTATTTACATCATTTTTACAATGTTCCATGGCTAAATAGCACATGGGTAACATCATGTCCAATGCTTTTCCATTTTAAATAAAATATGAACATATACTAGCGGGGCCTTAGCCTTGAGCTCCACGCTAGGTATACATACATCACACAAACGGGGTCAAACCCGGGGACATTACACAAATTCATGGGCATATATATATGAAATACAAACTATTAATAAAAACATTATTCATCCATAGCTAACCCGGATTGCCTTCTTTCTAAAAATCATGAGCATACAAAAGACATAAAGCATTATTCAACCATAGCTAACCCAGATCGCCTCCTTTCTAAAGATTGTGAGCAGATAAAAGGAGAGAGATTTCAACAAGCACATTATTCACCAGATCTATATAATAGTAGCGTTTTGATAAGCACAAAATTCAAACCAACATTTATGAACCAGCTCGATTTCACATGAAATCGTGGCATAAATAAAAAATAGTGTTACCCAAAAGAAGATCAGACCAAAAGGGAGCAGAGGCAGCAATTTCAACCCCGCCTCGGCTATGCAGAATAGGTAACAAAAAGGAATGCTTACCACAATTTAAGAAGTGATTCCCCTTTGAGCAGAGCGTGCCCCTTTGTTCTTTGCACTCCTCTTGTTTTATAGTCATAGTCTCCTTGTTTATTATGTTTCTAATGCATGTGGGATAAACATGATTATACATATCCACTTAATGTTATAGTGTCTTTGTTAAAGTAGCATTCTCCAAATTTATTACACATTTGTTTTAACCTTGAATTATTTCCCCTTCCATTATAAACATTTCTCTTTTAATTATTTCAACCCTTAGTGATATTCATGGATTTATTATGCTAAGAGCATATATCCAAGGTTAATATAAAGGATCTAAAGCCTTTTCTTCCTTCTTTTCTATGAAGAACATATATATATATATATATATATATATATACACATATATACATATATATATATAATTCCTCTATCCTTTAGTACACCTAGACTACGAATACCAACCCTCTTGCAATAGTGGAATTGGTCGCATAAATTTAATAAAGAGTTTACCAAACTCCAACAATTTGCGTGGTCCCATTGCTTCTCAATGGACTCACATTCAGACACACAATATTTTGTCTTGTTAGTATGTAACCACAACATTTCATTCTCTCAGTATTTCCCAAGTGTCCCTATGACACATAGTGATCTTCTTTCGAGTACTTGCTTGGACGCCCTTCCCCCCTAGTGGATCCATTTCCCTATCGTTTGGTCATAACAAGTTTCACCCTCTAAGTCAAACAATTGATTTCCTAACCTAGGATGTTAGACTCATAATCGCCTTTTACTAAGCTTTGTATTTTCAGATGGGGTTTGTGAGGGGACATTACATCCTCCCCCCTTAGAGTTAACACCGTCCTCGGTGTGACCTGTTTTTCCAGCCTCGTCTCCATTCTTTATTCGGTTCTCATTACTTGCTTTTATATTTCCTATTCCCTTTGGTTAATGGGATTTGGGTCCTCATCCTACATGTATAATCATACATATGCATATATGCTAGCACCGACATTGAAAACAATGTATAACTTAGAAATCAACATTGAAAACAATGTATAACTCAGAAATCCAACACTATACAATTTTCATAATCCACAGTGGTTCCAATATACATGTTAGTTCTATTTTACCATAAAGAGACATATTACCTCATAGGTACAAGTTTACGTTTAATGCACATGCCTCTTCCCAACATTATTCTTTTCTCAGGATGTCCTCCATCTTAGCACTCCAAGTACCGATCCAAGCCACCCAACACAAGGGTGATACCCTTCCTTAGGAATATCTCCTTCTTGTGCTATTAAGGGTGCTTTGCCATTATTATTTTCTCTAGATGTCATCCATCCCAGCACTCCAAGTGCTAACAGTACCCAAGTGCCGATCCAAGCCACCCAACACAAGGACGATACCCTTCCTTAGGCGTATCTCTTTCGTGTGCTATTCAGGGTGCTTCGTCAAGCTGAGGCACTTCCATTCTTGCACACCATAACACCTAGAGGTTATTCTCTTCACAGAGCCCCCACTCTTGTGACAGTCCTCTTAATGTGTGCGGAACAAGTCTTAACCAAAATGTATTACATCTAGGCGTCCCCAGAATGCATAATGGTCCCTAACTGGCATGGGGCAAAACATGTAGCTTTCATCCACTACCTTCATCACCACTTCCTCGTGGTAACAAATTTATGCACATGAGATTTTTCTCATTTCTTTTAACTCATTACAGTCCTAGAGCCTTAGCACTCCTCATGGCCACAATTTCCCATGCCTGCAATCACTCCATAGGTGGTTAGTTTATCTTCTTATTGATTCAAAGAACATAAATTTTTTTAGCATAAGTCATTTCTTACTTCATTTCTCATTCATCATAGAAGAGCCTTTATACTAGTGCACTCTTTTTACCACTAAGGCATTTTATTGATTTTTAAGCACAACGCATTTTATTACTCACCTTGGATGCACTGTATCCCAAGTTCATAAGTAGATCTAATTTCATGACTTTAAAGATTCATTGCCGTACCTTGTGAGTACATATGAAATATCAATAGTCTCTATGTCCACAGCCTGATTCCTAGGCTGCACTTGCACACCAGTTATTACAATAGTTGAAATATTGCATCTAGCCCAAATCTCTTCACCACTATTTCTAGAGCTATTATTTTATGACCAGACAATACCAATTAAATGACAACACATAACTCCACCTGAAGTTTATGTCCATGTAGGACTCAATTCATATGCTATTGATGTGCACACATGTAGGAGGAGCATCAAGGGTCTGGTCCAACCACATTTGGAACCGATAATTTGTTCGACTTGTCGAGTAGGCCCAATCATCACAATTGTCTTTAGTGACCAGCAATTTGTTAATAAAACGTTAGTGTTTATGCATTTTAACACTCGTAACATCCATTCAATACAATGCACATTTTTTCATTCAGATGTGGTGCAGAAGACAAGTTAAGCTAATACCAAAACAACATCTTGAAAGAAGTGTATCAAACAATAGATTTTAATAAACAAGCATTAAAGCATTTCCATTAATATGAAACTGGTGGAGATTTAACTAAATCCCTATGTCTGTAGGAGAATTAATGTTAGTACACCACTTGAAATCAATACAATTATACAATTCTGAGAATCTGAAGTGACTTTTCTTTGTACTTCTATCACACATTTTACTTTATAGTTTGGGTGCTAGACCTTGAACTTAAAACATCACCTATTACTCTTTGTTAGGCCTTGGTCAGTGTTGTTTAAGAACAATGCCCATAATGAACATAATGCATTTAGACTCCCAAAACGTATTACAAGACCTACTATAAGGTGTTCACTGCAGCATTTTAAAGTGATGTAAGATAGTATGTACCTATGCATCATTGCAGTTTCCATCTGATATTTGCTATGTACAAACACTTAATTAGGTTTCTACATATCTAATTATAAGCTATTCTTGTCAGATATTATATCAATTGATAGAATTCAGAAGTTTTTTGGAAACCTCCATCTTCAGGCCATTGGTGGTCCCAATTAGGAGACAACTCTTGTTCTCTTTTTGGAGAACATCATATGATCTCACAAATGTTAAAAATGTACTCTTGCTAGATCCTTGTAATTGTACATCACTTGTAAAGCTTAATAATTTCATGCAGCCCGACATTTTGCCAAATGAATTTGCTTATTCTTATTGAAATAAGAAAATCATCTGCTTCTTCGTAGACAACAGTATCATAAATCCTAAAGAAGTTGAACTGCTGACAAATAGATGAAGCAACATTGAAAAATTCAACAACAGTATAACCTATGTAGCATAAAAATTGACGTTAAGAGAAAAAAGCTTTGACCTCAGATTTCCTATTCAAGGCCATCCAAAGATCCTAACAAGAAACTCCATTCCTTGAATAAAATAGAATTAATCTAAGCAAACCTTCTTGAGTTAACAAGAATCCAGTTTCCGTAGTCTATATACAATCATTACACATGATACATATTATGAAGAAACTCTGTCAGGTGGTGTGAAAATATAAACATTGGTTGATGAATGCTATCAAGTCCCCTTGATTTTAAACACAAACGTATATTAAGATGCATCAGTTCATCTCAAATATTCATGCAAAGTTGTAGTTACCAGTGCAATTTACCATTAGGTACTTCCCTTGAGGCTAAAAGAGTAGTTAATCTTTGCAAATAAAATGGATATGAAATTTACCTCTTGGTAACATCAAATTATAATTTCCAAGTGTGAGGAGTGATTAGAACTTAGGATAGTTCTTTTATGTGGGCCCAGTAAAATCTTAATTTGTGAGAGAGCAACAAATTGTTTTAAAATTTTTTCAAAACTAATCAAACCATATACACTTTATTCTTATATTATTTTGTTATGTATTTCTACAACATTCTTAGTATGATTAACTAATAACCTAGTTGGAATTGCTTCAATTTCATCGCTATTGTGTGTGTATGGTACCTTGTGGCATTTAATGTGCCGGTGAAGGTAATTCTATATATCAGTGGAACCAGCTAAATTTCCAAAGAAGAAGAATTGAATTTTAAAGTGTGCATCTTATGCAATGCAGTGGTATGTGTTGTAATATCACAGATCACATAAGGTTACCAATAATACATACTAAAACATATATAACTATAAATCAGAGACAAGAGACAAGAACAGATAGAGAAACAGATTATCTTATTATAATGAGTTCATACAAAGCAGAGAAATGAACTGAACGCTCATTTGGCTCAATAGCCTAATATATAAAATTTACAAATAGTTACAAAATAACTACCTATTGGTTCGGTGAACCGACACGACTGTTAGTTAGCCGACTTAATTAACTAGTTTAGTCGGCCGACCGACTTAGTCGGTCGATCGACTAAGTCGGCCCATCGACTTAGTCGGTTGATCAACTAAGTTAGTCTTCGTTCAAGTCGACTTATGTCGACTTGCTCCTTCTACATATCCCCCATGAACAAAACGTTTCTTCGTCCTAAAGAAATAGGGAGGTACAAAATAGTTATTGCCGTGGACTGTGCAGACGGATGGTCGGTCTCTTCTGGACGCAGATCTCGACAATGGCTAGTGCTGTGATGGGAAGGTGATGCTGAAAATCTGTCCAACTTTGTAAGGCTTTCTGAATGTCGATCATTAAGGTAGTTAGACTTGAAAGGATCGGCATCTTTTCTGACATGGGCATTTCTGCGATGTTCTCATGTTAGGACCCAACAATTGGTTTTTCTCTTCTGCAGCATTGATGATTCATTTCATCTGTGGGTAAATGATGTCTACTTTCTCTAAGTTGGGAAGGGCCTGTTGAACCCACTGATGGGCCTCTCATTCTAGCTTCTGCAGTTTGTTGGTCTCCATCACAATCTGTTCTTCAATGGTCTGCCTCAGTTCTGCCTCTGTCGACTTCCGGCCCTCGAAAGCCTGAATGCTTTGTCGCATCTGCCCTTTCTGCTAGTAAACCTGCCCATAGTGAGTAGGCCACTCTCTTAATACTTCCTCAGTGACAACCGATTCTTCCATATGATTCTGTAGAACCTTGTATGCCTCCGAGAATGCAGTGTGTTGGGTCAGGAGCAGTCGGGCAGTCTCTTCCTTTTGTTCTTCCTTAGTCTGTTGGAGATGTGCCTGGATGGTCGACACAATGCCCTCAAAAAGCTGATATTCCCTTTCCAGAGGTCGATCTGTATTGACTTCGACAGGGCCTGGAACGACAGATTGTGCCCTGGAACGACAGATTGTGCAAGAGCCCTGCATTTGTTGAGAAACTTGACCTATTCTGCATCCTTGTCTTTGAGATCTTTACTTTTCGTGACCGTCTTTTCTTTGACTCTTTGGCCAAGGTTTTGAGTAGTTAGCCGACCTCTGTGTCCATTAGCGAACTTGCATCCCTTAGGTTAATCCACAGGCTGGATGTTCTATGATGCTCTTTCTTTTTCTTTTGTTTGTCTTTCTCTTGCTCCTGGGTATCTGCAACAGTTGAGGTTCGGTCTGTGGTTGGTGGAATGGAGGTCGAGGGTTTTTCTGGTTGAGTAGGTGGTATGACCACTTCTGGCTGTGAAGATGATGGTGGTTGTGAAGGGTTTGGCTGTGCTTCTGGTGGTGGTCGGTGGCTTGATGGTGGTGGTGGTGAGGGAGGGCTTGATGATGGAGGTATTGGTGATGGAGTGGGGGTATGGACAGGGGTCAAGGGGTTGGCTGGGGTGTATTGTGAGCTTTGGTCGGAAGAGATATCATCTTTTGGAGGTGTAGTGGGGGAGATGTAGAAGGAGCAAGTCGACATAAGTTGACTTTAACGAAGATCGACTTAGTCGATCAACCGACTAAGTCGATGGGCGGACTTAGTTGATCAGCTGACTAAGTCGATGGGCTGACTTATTCAATCAGCCGACTAAGTCGGTCAGCTGACTAAACTAGTTAATTAATTCAGCTAACTAAAAGCCGTGTCAGTTCATCGAACCAACAGGTAGTTATTTTGTAACTGTTTGTAAATTGTATATATTAGGCTGTTGAGCCAAACGAGAGTTCAGTTTAGTTCTCTGCTTTGTATGTACTCATTATAATAAGATAATATGTTTCTCTATCTGTTCTTGTATCTTGTCTCTGATTTATAGTTATATATGTTTTAGTATGTATTATTGGTAACCTTATGTGATCTGTGAGATTACACTTGGTCGCGGCTCAGGTTAGTTTGGGTGCCATTATGTCGGACTCATCGGAGTTTTGATAGGGATCTTGGTCTTTGGTTGACTGAGGTTGCGGGTGCTCTGTGGGTAAATGGTGTGGTGAATGAACCTTCGACTGTCCATTATTTATAGGCGTGGGTGTGGTTGAGTGGCGAAATGGGTGTATTAATGGCGTACTTGACAGTCCAGCTGTAATACTTGAGTGCGATTTAATGGAGGATCTATTTCGGCGCTCGAGGCCATCAATGCGTGATGGGACTCTCGAAGTCGATGGTCGGTGTCGGTGGTGAAAATGGTTGGCCTGACTGGTCGATGAGGATGGTTGATGATGATGATGTCGGTTGTCGAAGTAGTGAGTTGCTGTCATGTTTGTTGTTTTTGAGTGTATTGTTTTGTTTTTTTTGAAATTTTTAGATTTTTTTATGGGTTTTGGTTGACAGTTACGATCGTTATATGATTTTTTTTTTTTCAATTTCTGTAATGCTTAAGTCGGGCTCCATTTACGAGTTTTCAAAATACTAGGCTCAAAATACTAGGCCCTGCAATGTTTTTAGTCAGACTGAACCATTGGGGTGTATCTCTTCGACAATGTAGGGTCCCATCCATTATGTGTGCACTTTCTTTGGTTTTCCTTTGACTCGAATATTATAAAGTAAGGCAAGGTCACCAACCAACAAGTTTTTGTTTTTAATGTTACGGTCGTGCCAGGATTTCTGTTGTTGTTTGTGAATTTCTTGGTGTTGTATAGCCATGAGTCTATGTTTTTCCAGCTTACTGAGTTGGAATAGTCGATCCTTTCCTTCCTGTTTGACATCGACATGTAGTATTTGGGATACAATAGGTGTTTGCTGTCGAAAATGTAGGGGGACAACTGCTTCTTGTCCATAAAATAGTTGAAAGGGAGTTTGGTCGGTCGACTGCTTATACGCTATCCTGTATGCCCATAAGACTACAGGGATTTTCTCGTCCCAGTCGTCTTTGTCGGTATTGCATATTATGGTTAACCCTTTCGTTAATGTTTTATTGAAGGCTTCAATCCCACCATTCGACTAAGGATGGTATGTTGTACTTCGTTGGTCGTCAATGTGGAACTAGTTGGTCAAATGTTTGATGGTTTTGTTGATAAAGTGTGATCCTTAGTCGCTGATCAATGTGAGTGGGCATCCAAATCGAGTAATGATGTTTTTGTAGATAAACTTAGCAGCTACCTCAGTTGAACATGTATCGATAGGATCATTTTCTTCCCATTTAGTGACATATTCCACTGCAGTGATAATATATCTTGCACCTGATCGTCTGGCTGGGATAGGGAATGGTGCTATGAAGTATATAGCCCAAATTTTGAATGTGAGACTAGGGTTTACAGATATCAAGGGCATTTCTGTGCTCGGTAGTGGTCGACCCAGTCGTTGACATCTGTCACATCGACTAACAAAGTTTTTTCAATCTCTGTGGAGTGTCGGCCACCATAACCCTAATTGTTGGATTTTCTTGGCAATTGTGTCTGCTTGGAAATGTCCTCCTGGAGGTTCGTAGTGTGATTCATGCATGATTTGGTCTCATTCATGGTTGAGTACACATCTTCTGAGGATGTCGTCTAACCCCATTTTGTATACAAATCCATTGATGAGGCTGTAAGGGGCAACCTTCATAGCTAAGATTTGTTTTTTCTTAGTGTTTAGACCTTCTGGTGCCTGACCTGTCTCTAAGAACTGAGCAATTTCTTCCAACTCTTTTGGCACTGCTTTTATACGAAATAAGTGTGCATCTGGTAGTTCGTCGTCGACTCCAGTGGGTTCCTCCCCTGTGTATATACGGGATAGATGGTCGGGTCCGACATTTAGCTTTCCTGGTCGGACAACGACTTCAAATTCAAATTCTTGAAAAAGAAGTAGCCATTGACAAATTCTTCCATGATGAAGGGGTTTATTGACAAGGTACTTCAAAGCTTGATGGTCGGTGTAAAATATGAAGGGGTTGGCTAAAAGTTAATGTCGATACTTTTGAAGGGCAAAGACCATACCTAGAGCTTCCCTCTCGGTGGTCGAATAGTTCTTTTTAGCCTTATTTAGTTTTCGACTGCTGTAAACTATAGGGTAATCCATCCCATCGTCCCCTGGTTGCGTGAAGATTGCTCCAATTGCTATTCCTGATGCCTCAATATGCACATGAAATTTGGTCGACCAGTTTGGAAATTTGAGTATGGGGGCTTCGACCAGTTTTCTTTTTAGTTTGTCGAAGGAGATTTGGCATTCCTCTGTCCACTTAAATTCTTCGTCGTCTTTCATTAATTCTTCCAGAGGGTAGTTTATGTCTGAATAGTGTCTTATGAATTTCCTATAATAGCGTGTATGGCCAAGTAACACCCTGACTTGTTTAGGGTTTATTGGGGGTTTCAAGTCGAGAATAATCTTAATCTTAGCAGAGTCGACCTTAATACCATCTTTACAAACAATATGTCCTAGGAATATCACTATGGGAGTCATAAAGATACATTTCTTAATGGTTAAGGAGAGTTGGATCTGTCGACATCTTTCCAGCATAAGTCGAATCCATTGGCAGTGATCTTTTAGGGTGGAATATATTGTCCAATCATCGAAGTATACTGCCATGGTCTTATATATGTATTCTTGGAAAGTCTTGACAACAATTCCAGAAAAACCTGCAGGTGCATTCTTTAGCCCAAAAGGCATAACTCTGTAAGCAAAAGAGCTAAATTCATAGACAAATGTTGTCTTCTTCTGGTATTCCTTTTCTATTGGTACTTAGTTATACCCTAAAAATCCATCTGTAAATGAATAACATTCATGGCCTGCAACTTCATTCAATATTTCATCAGCATAAGGGGTGGGGAATGGATCTGTCAATGTGACTTTGTTGAGCTCCCTAAAGTCGACACAAATTCGTAACCTTGTCGGGTCATGTTTCTTGGGATGTACGACCATGGGACTTGCCCATTCGTGCTGGTCGATGGGGTAAATGATCCCTGCTGCTAGCATGTTGTCGATTTCCTTTTTAACTATTTCCTTGTATTTATGAGCTAGTTTATAAGGTCTTTTCTTGACAAGTCGGACATCAGGTTTAGTATCTATTTTCATTTCACCCATTTCCTGTACTAAGCCTTTTAAATATTTATAGTCTCTTGCAAAGACATCCTGGAACTCTCTAAGTAAGTTCACTATTTCAGTGGTCTGTTGGTCGTTCCAGTAGTCACCAATCTTGGCTTTTTGGTCGGTCCTCATTTGAAATGTCAACCTCCTTAGTTTTCACTTTGGCATCTAGCCACTCTGGAGCTTTAGCTTCATTGATCATCTGACTTCCTTCTTTTAACTGTGATAATGTAGCAGGAAATTCGGCTGTAGTCATTCTGTGAAGATCTGGTTTGTCGGTGGTCTCGACTTTCAGGAGTGAGTAGATAGGTTTTGTTGTTTCAATGTGGTCAGTCTTCCATCTGAAGCTCTTACCTTCTGTGTGCTTATTTTCCAATTGTAAACGTGTTGACTGTAACTTTGACTCAGTTTGGATATTGTTACAATCCTTGATTTGTCGAGGGTCTTGGGAGGGTTGTTTTTGTGTCGGTTGGAGAAATTGTTTGATTTGCTGTGCTGTCTCAGCCAATTTTTTGTTTTGAGGTATAAACTGGAAGTCTTTAATAAAATTTTATTTGAGTTCATGCCAAAAGAAGGTTTCTCCTCTAGCTTCCTCCATCTTATACCATTTATTAGGTAAGTCAACTAGGGTTGAAGGAAACAAATGTGGCCAGGCTCACTCATCTTTGTATCCAAGTCTTTTCCACTCCTTTTCACAATTTTTAATATGTTCTTCTGGGTTTTTTCCTTGGATAAAGATAGGAATTTGAGCTTCCTGGGTTAACTTTTTTCCCCCAAATCATTCGACAAAGAAAGTTGAAGCAGTTGTCCAGGTCTGGAGTTTTGTCTGATGGGTGTCCCACCATCTAGCTGCTTGACCTATAAATGTTTCCACTAAGCTTTGAAGCCGGCCATGTTCTCCAATATTTTTAGATACTTGTTTGACATGCATGATTGGGGATTCCCTTTCCTTATACTTGGGCAGTTGTGTAGTGTGTAAGTTAGTTGGTTCTAAGGTAGGTTGTTCCCTGACTTTCTTTTCAAATATTTTGGGGATAATTGAGACTATGAAGCACTGTTAGGTGAGTTTTTTCTATACTTTTTGTATAGTTCAGCACCCTCTTTCTTGTGTTTCATAATTTTCCATCTCCCAATCATATATTTCAGCATCGGAGTTATAACCAATTGAGTCTTGGTTACCTAAGTTGAGCTCCCCATAGATGTTTGGTTCAGTATAGTCTGTGTTGTTGTGGATCTGGTAGAGCTGTCTGACATCGACTTCTTCCTCAATGGGTTCCGTCCAAGGTTGTCCTTGGGATGGGTTAATAGGTATAATTACTTTTTGACCATTTCCTTTTAGCTTTATTCGTTCCTTATCTAAAGATATGGATGCTTTCATCTTCCGTCCCCAAGGTCGACAAACTAGCGCTGGGAAGGAGCTAGATCTTTCTTTTGGGTGAATAATTTCAAAATCAACCTTGGTAGAGATTCCTTTGATGGTCGTGTCAACATATTTCCAAACCCCAATGGGTTCAATGAGGCCTTGGTCGGCTAGTTTTAGGTAGATACCTGACTCGTGGAGTCGAGGTCTTCCCATCTTTTCCCATGTATCCCAGGTCATGATGTTTACCTAGGACCTGAAGTCAAGTACTACTTGTCGAACATGGTAACCTTCAACTTCCAGGTCGACAAGTGGGTTGACATCATTTTTGTCTTTTTGATTCAAGCTGCAAATGTTCTTAGTTTGTCTTCCAAGGTTGGTATTTTTGACGTTATGCAATAAATCAATAAACTGGGATACGGACTTGTCTGTTTGAGTGAGATGAATTAATTGTTGTATCATGTTAGGTCGATTTTTAACATTGTCTTCTTGTTGTGCAATGTCGTGAAATATATGGGTGGCTTCTTGATATGTTTGTTTTTCTTTCATAGGATCAGGATAACCATTTGTGTTTTTAATTTTACTAATTTGAGGATTATCAGGGCCTATTTTTGTGCCTTGTCGAGTGACAATATGCATATTTTTAGTCGTTAATACATCATGCTTCTGGACACAAGACAAGACATTAACATTTTTCTTATTATTGATTTTCTCTAACATGGTAGGACAATCCTCCAGAGAGTGATCGCCTACTCCACAATGGTTACAGAATTTACGATCAGTTCTATCCTTGTATCGACAGTCGGCATATCAGTGACCTTCTTTATGACAAATGAAGCACTGGGTAGATCGACGTGGTCGTGTGTCGCAATTCCTGACAAATCGACCTCTGCCTCCGTATCCTTATCGTCGATTGTCGTACCGGCGCTCATATCGTCGACCGTCGTATCCTTTCCCATTCTAGTTGTTTGTATTACTTTTCTCATTGTTCTTCTCTACTGCATTCGTTTGGTAGACCGCCTGATAATTCTGTCTATTTTTCAGGTTTAATTGACAGTTGACCGTGTTGTGACTTTTTGTCTCACAGATGGCGCACCGGGAAGCCTTTCCATTCTTCATGTTATACGGACAATATTTTGTAGAATGATCTCCGTGTTCCTGGCAAATGTCACAAAATGATTTTGTTTGTACAAAGCAGATGTCTTGTCGACAGTTATCTTTCGAATGCCCAGCCATCGAGCATTTAGTGCACCAGATTTCTTGATTCTTGAGTGTCAGTTCTTTCAAAGACTTCTGCACATTTTCTAGTTGTTCCTCTAATCTATGGTTTGTCGGATATGCAGGGATGTCTTCATCCATCTCGACCTACGGAGCTTTTGTTAGCGCATCTTCATACATCTTGAATGTCTCCAGACTGATATGTCGGCGTACTTTCTGTGATAATCCTACAAGGAACCATTGAATTAGTAGTTGTTCATCAATAACATAATCTAAATGGCTTAAGAAGTCCTTCCAGTGTTTGTCGTAGTCACGGACTATCTCCCCTGGCTTTTGTGACATCGTTTTAAGCTTTTTAGCGGCCAGGTGCTTGGCGTCTGGGGTTTTGAAAAATGATAAAAACTGCGCTTTTATCTCAGCTTTCGTTGCTCTAGGTGTTCATTTGGAGAATTTCATGTACCATGTCAGTGCTCTCTTCCGTAATGCTCCTGCGAACTGCGCCATCTGGCGATCTTCATCTTTGACCTGGTTTGCTTCCCAAGTCTACTTGTAGACGAACCAATGTCGTCTGGGGTCTTCGTCGCCCTCATAAAGGGGAATGTGGGCAGATCCGTCACCCATGTCTGAATCACTTTCATTGCTCTCAGACATTGGTGGAGGTGGAGGTTGGGGTGGAGGGGGTGGGGTTATTGATATAGCCGGGCTTGCGGGGCTTTGGTTGACGGAACTTGTGCTCTCATCGGTGGTCGATTCTTATTCAATGTATAGTGGGTTGTTGTGGATTTGTACGGTCGATGGTCCACTGCAACTTTGTGTGCGCACGTCTGATTCTTTGATTTCTTCTAGAGCTGTATGTGGCGGGGGGGTGCTCCTTCATGTGTCGGTAAGAGAAAGTGGATACTCTGAAAGGATGGCGCCATTTAAAAGGTCACCCAGTTCCCTTCGACCGGTCGGTGTATGACAAGATGTCATCCCGGGTATGGTTCGTCACCTAGTCGGCGCCAGATAGTAATGTCACTAGCTCGTAGTCGGAGGTCGTCTTCAATAATAGTCTGTATGCTAGTATGCGTGTTTTTTGGGGAAAGGGTTCTTCCGTTGCTAGGGGTTCTTAGTTGGAGATCTTCTGGATGCTCTATCCACACTTCATCTTCTATAGGGGACACCTCTTGCTCCACACCTTCTTCCTATCGGTCATGACCTGACACTGGCGGATTCTCCTCGCAATCGGTCTCCCTATGGTTTTTCTCTCTGTGTAGCCCTGCGGCTCTTTCACGTCTTGCTTCCCTTCTCTGCTGTCTTTCGTCCCTTTCTTGTTTCTTAATGTCTGACATACTTTCCTACAATACTATTTCTTGAAGTCCTCTATGGTCGACTTCTCATTACTAGTGACGGTTATCTCCTTCAAGTCAACGAGAATCCACTATACTCTACCTTCGACACATGACAAGCTACCCCCCCATAGCCTACCCGACGCTTTTTAGAAAACTCGGATAGTTCTGTCTATTTGCTTAGGAAGTATTCCCACTCTCTTTCAGTAATGAATTTCTCCCACTTCTTCTGTATCTCCGCCCAATTAGTATTTGGTGGCGGTTCGAGGAGTGATGGACGGGGTTTGACAATATGGGCTACCCCTTTCTCGATCAAGAATTTGAACAGCAAGGTAGGTAATGAACACAAAAACTATTGGGTGAAATCTGTGTAAAATTTATTTTTGACAGTTTCGACTGAGGTTCTGTCTTCGATTGCTTGTTCCTCACAGAAGTCGTCGGCGATTTTCCCACACCACTCCGACAGGTTTGTTCGGTTCCCTTGAATCAGCTTCTCTAGCAACTGTTCTTGTTTAGTTGCGTCGATCTTTTTCATCCAAAATTTGCTTCAGTAGTTGTGGCACGGATTCGTCGAACTTTTCATGTGTCTCGGTGAAAAATCTTGCTTTGGCTTTAGCGACTGTTAATCTGTTCCTAGGTGCATAATTTTGCAAATAATTGGAAATTTTATGCTCCCACCAGTCCTTGATCTCCTGCTCTGGTATCATATGTGAGCATATATTCTAGACATGTAATACTGGCAACGGAACCAATGTTGTAATCTCACAGATCACATAAGGTTACCAATAATACATACTAAAACATATATAACTATAAATCAGAGACAAGAGACAAGAACAGATAGAGAAACATATTATCTTATTATAATGAGTTCATACAAAGCAGAGAACTGAACTGAACTCTCGTTTGGCTCAACAGCCTAATATATACAATTTACAAATAGTTACAAAATAACTACCTGTCAGCTCGGTGAACCGACACGACTGTTAGTTAGCCGACTTAATTAACTAGTTTAGTCGACTGACCGACTTAGTCGGTTGATCGACTAAGTCGGCCCATCGACTTAGTCGACTGATCAACTAAGTCGTTCTTCGTTCAAGTCAACTTATGTCGACTTGCTCCTTCTACAGTATGCATGTATCTATAGTAAAATTTATGTAATGCACATAGCAGTGTGATTCTAATTCAGCTTGGCCCATGTTCTAACCATAAACAAAGTGTTAAAGTGTGCATAGGACCATATACTACCCAATTCAGTGAAGCAAAGTTGTCCATAAATAGGCATTGTAAATTGTTTTTTGTACCTAAAAAGCTTGGGGCCTAAAAATTTAACTCCATGGATTTTGGCACCCATGCTCTTGCCATAGCTTGGGAGGTCTAGCCATAGATTCTTAGGCAGTACGCAATGAAATATTCAAATTACTAATTTTAAGAAAACAATATGGGCATGTAAAGGCATGCATGTCATGAGAATCTGTTCAACAAGAATATACTACCGATGTACAACTCCAAAATCTATAGATCAACACAATGAAAATTAAAACATCAACCAATTTACTTCTATAAAACTAGTCATGGTAGAAGAATATGCCACATCATAACTATCTTTTATATTTTATACTATAGATAGAACACTCATCATGCAAAGAAACTTAATAGAGTGACTAGCATGGTACTCATCTGGTTTTAATTCGACAATTGATCCCAAGAAATTATGAACTGCCATGTCACATTTTATTCCAAATGTAATTCAACTTTCCTGCAAAATTACCATGTTAGACCATTATTAAGGGTCAAGCGTTGTAGCTGGCTCTGATACCATATGTGACATCCCCAAAATACCCTGTTGTGGATTTTTTTTCTTTTTTATTATTAAAGCTTTAAACCATCCAAGTAATGTGCTTCTGAATTGAATGTCTGCAAAATATGTTTAGTAAACTATTTCATCGATAATAATTTATACTACATCTATATTAGCACCATTACGTAAAGAGAGTATGCTCAACATAAAAACAAAAAAGATCGAGACAACCATATACGTGGTTCACCTCCTTCATGAGGCTACACCCACCAAATGTTTGTTAGTCCTTTTATTAATTCTTTCACAATGATGCGGCTTATCTGTTACAATTTGGTTCAGCTATGAAACAAAGTGAGTGGAGTGGAAATTGCATTTCCCAATCCTAACAAGATTAGTTATGAAACGTTACCCACTCCATAAGACAGAGAAGGATGCTCACGGCCCGACTTTGCATAATTAGTTAGCATAAAAATGATACTAGTTCTATGTTATCCAAGGATGATCTCGTGGCCAACGCCATGAGTTAGAATTTTGCATAAAAGACAACTTAAGATCTTATGACAACATGCTTCTTTGTCTACGATTCCTCCTAGGACTGAAAGAATTCCAGACTTACAATATATGTTATAACTCTTAAACAACTTCAAAAAGTCCATCTTTCAACAATAAATTAATACAAAACATATAAAAACACCCAGTCTTCAACCAATTACTTTGAGTTCGATCATGAACTCAACTAAACCCCAAAACAAAGGCATTATTCATAACCCAAATCAGCAATGATGAAAGGTTAATATTATACTCCATACAGAAAGTATTTTCCAAATTGATAACCGACATAGGGAGTGACACCAATACAAAAAAGAATCACAGATATATATAAAGCTAACAAATCCAAACCATCGTGTAACTACTAGATCGATTTGGCTTAAATAAACAAACTTTTGACAAAGCAGAGATCAAGCTGTCATGCAATCCACCAGATCGACAATGTTTTCATGAAATATTGGCATAGATAAAATCAAGCACAACATTTCAAGTTATCACCAGATCAATGCTTATGAAACCATGGGCATTAAAAACAGAGTTTTAGCAAGCAAAAAACCAACCTATCACCAGATTGATGCTTGTGAAATCGTGGCATAAAAAAAACAGAGTTTTTAACAAGCGATAAATCAAAGCTATCACCATATCGATCCTTATGAAACCATGGGCATAAATAAAAATAATTTTAACAAGAAATAAATCCAAGCCATCACCAGATCGATCCTTAAGAAACCGTGGGCATAAAAATATAGTTTTAACAAGCAATAAATCCAAACCATCACCAGATCGATGCTTATGAGACCATGGGCATTAAAAACAAAATTTTAACAAAGCATAGTGACTGATGTAGCCGGGGGTTTTCATGTCTATGAGTGCAGACTTATAAGGGTTGTTTCCACAAAAAAATATCAAAGGTGTTCATTAAATTCTTATTAAGTCTAACAACAGTTTCCTGCAAAAATTTGCATCCACTGACCTCCATATTCAATATTGATAGTTTCAAACTTCATAGCTAGACAAATATAAGGAAACACATGCAGAGTTTAAAACCTAACATAAACTATGGTAGTGTTTAATAAAGAACAAGATTCAGCCATCACCAACATTGGTTTGAACCAGTAAATATAAACACAAATTTAGAGTTGAAGGAGACTATAGATCTATCCCAAGTTCGGATCCAAACTAACATTTGAGCACTAGATCAAAATCCTGGGACATATGTAAAAAAAACTTAGTTTAGAGAAGGCATGGATCCGAACTATCATGTGACCACTAGATCAAATTCATGGGCATATATATATAAAAGACAAACTATCAATGAAAACATTATTCAACCATAGCTAACCCATATCGCCTTCTTTCTAAACATCATGAGCATACAAAAGACAAAATATTAATAAAATCATTATTCAGCCATAGCTAACCCAGATCGCCTCCTTTCTGAAGATCGTGAGGATATGAAAGGATAGAGATTTCAACAAGCATAGTATTCACTAGATTGATATAATAGCGGCGTTTTGATAAGCACAAAATTCAAACCAACATTTATCCACCAGCTCAATTTCTCATGAAATCGTGGCATCAATAAAAGAAAGTGTTACGTAAAATAAGATCAGACCAAAAGGGAGTGCAGGCAACAGTTTCAACCCCGCCCCGGCTACACAGAACAGGTAACAAAAAGGAATGCATGCCATGATGTAAGCAGTAATTCCTCTTTGATTTGAGTGTGCCCCTTTGTTCTTTGCACTCCTCTCATTTTATAGTCGCAGTCTCCTTGTTTATTATGTTCCCAATGCATGTGGGATAAACATGATTATACATATCCACTCAATGTTATAGTCTCTTTGTTAAAGTACCATTGCCCAAATTTATTACACATTTGTTTTAAGCTAGAATTATTTCCCCTTCGGTTATAAACATTTCTCTTTTAATTATTTCAACCCTTAGTGATATTCACGGATTTGTTATGCTAAGAGCATATATCCAAGGTTAATATAAAGGATCTAAAGTGTTTTTTTCCTTCTTTTCTACAAGGAACATATATATATATAT
>LPNX010022333.1:0-11102 GCA_001517045.1 Pseudotsuga menziesii
AATTCGAACTCGAACTGTGAAACCTTCACAAATATGCTTTCCACTTCTTCGACGGGAAACTTGTCAACTTCAGCCTTTAGAAATTCACACCAAGTTTGAAAATGCTCACCATCATGTAAATCAATCCATTTTTGATATTTCCAATGCAACCCTGGGGCTCTAGGAGTATCACGAGCCCATCTCCAATAGAGTTCCTCAGCAACCCATAAGCTGGTTACTAAGGATGGCCATGTAATTGAGGCGTCCTTTCTCAGCTCATCTAAGAAATTAATATACGCATCAACGCCGGGGATCGCTTTATTGTCAAAATTATCTCTTTCTTCCTTGGTGAGGGATGGTGCCAATAATTCTAAGCAGTCATGAAAGTATGAGTTTTCATCATTAGAAAAAAATCCAATCTTTTTGGCTAAGGTTATTAAAGCGTGAGTAGTTGGTGCTAAAGAAGTCGTCTTACATATCAACCTTAAGCTAGTTTCAAAAAATTGCAGATCTTGTGATAAATAGATGTACAAACTACGGTCCTTCAATGTTCCGGCACATAGTTCCTTAGCGAATTTATGTTCTGTGGTTTTCCTAACAAGGGCGTCGTACTTTTGTATTAACTTATCAGTGGTACAGCTCATTGTTCTTCCTTGCAGATATTGTTGATATTGTTATTATTTGCGCTAAATTTTAGTTAATACAGAAAAAAATATCTAAGTTCAGTCCAGTTCATATTCGTTTATATATCTTTCGAAGCCAGACCTTTTTTGCCAAGCAATTGTTACTATGGAAACTATTAGAACCATATGCGCTAAACAATATTAGCCATCAATTCAACTTTATTCGCAGTAAGCTCCTGCAGAACAGGCTTATCAATCATTATAGTCTTAACGGAACGCCTAGGGACGCTGACTAGGCCCATCATTCTACTACTGGAGCCCATACGTTCCTCAACATGATCTAATAGCAAATTCATTTGGGCATCTACAGCAACCAAGCTTCCAACTAAAATACGATCTTCTGTAAGGGAAACTATTAAAGTATTTCCAATAAAATCTGACAGTTTCAAGATGTTCATGACGCTTTGGTGCCCCTTACTAAGTTTGTTGAAGACTATCTTCACCCTATCAATGATATCATCGCATTTGAAAAATAGTCAGAACTCATGCACTTCGCGAGATATTTTTTGAAAAAAAAAAAATTAATCCGCCACATAAGATGCACAAAATGAGCCTATAACATTGAATTTTATGATAGAACGAAAGGATTGTGTTATTTAGAACAGAGTATCAGTATATCGTATGTCACAGAACAACACAATCAGCTCAATGAATCCTGAAAGAGCTTACAACAATGTAACGCTGAAAAATTTAACAGCATTTCAGTTATTATCACAAAGAGAAAACATATGCGAGTTATTGAACTTGGTAGAAAGTACGGAAAGACACAATAGTATCATCAATCCTGAAAGGCAAAGGATGAGTTTGGAAGAAATGAAAAAAATGCTCGATGCTTTGAAAAATGAAAGGAAAAAGTAGGAAAACGCAACATTCACAATTGTAAGCTACAAAATATTGAATGTGAATCCTGCTTCATTGCAAATGAAGAATTTCAAAGCGTATCTAGTTCACCAAAAGTCACAATATCTTATTATTATTTGGAAGCTTTTATATGCATCTAATGGTCATAAATCCCATCTCACTTTATAAAACAAGTTACCGCGAATGTATCCAGTGATACAGAATAGAGTGTAACAAATGAGAATAAAAATACCATATTATCGTTTAATTTTGGTAGGGTACGCTAAAATAAAGTGGTGTTTGCGTCTCCATATAATTAAAAAGAATTGAAATGGCCTACTATCGATTAGACTATTCAGGCATGGAAGCAGTAAGAACATTTCTTGATTTTGGAAAAATGAGATTAGATTATTAATTATTGTGTTTGTGTATATAATTTATTTTGCATATTTCATAAAGAAATTAAAATTAGATTATTAAATATTAAGTTTCATTAGTGACATTAAAAGAAGAAAACTGATGTTTTGAAATGTGTTAAGCAAAGAATGATTAAGACAATCTCAAGCTGCTCTAAGCAGTATCTTCGACAGCTTGCTCTGCTTCAGGTTCGGGTTCGTGGATTGCAGTCTCTCCAGATGCTCTTGGGCTCTCTGGAACAGCTTCTTTTGTTTCAGGAGCCGCATCTTCCACATCGTCCGTAGCATGGTGATGAGAGAATCCTCCTGTCAAAGATAGCCTTGGCAATTTGCCATCACGGCTGACTGCAATTAGCAAGTAACATGGATAAATGGCAAATACACATAAATCCAAAACACCATAAAAGATAGCCTCACCGTCTGGTTGAATACGGTTACCACCATCACTTAGACCCCAACAGATAAAGTACAACCAAACGATTACCATGCAGGTACACAGCATAAGTGCATTGAACCCTCTAGTTTTCAAATTGAAGAATTGACGTTGGCATATCACACCTTGCGTAACCAACATAGCGACAGCACCAATGGTGTAATAACCCCACTTGTAGGTGGACTTGATCAATGAACCAACTAATAGCGAAACAACCCAGAATAAGGTACCCACGATTTGAATTAACAGCGAATGTACCATATCCAAGGCGGAAATGTCGTCATTCTCACCAGTAGTACTAGCGGCTAACTCGATTAAAAATAAAAGGCATGGCCAGGACAAGAACCAGGCAATATATTTCGAGTAAAAGATTTGTCTAATACCGGGAACTTCACCTGTGATAGACTTGCTAACCTTGACGTGGTTAAATTCAGCTTGAACACCAGTCCAACCTAAATCAGAAGCATAAGTGAAGAAAGCGAAAAATTCAAAGAAAGTGATCAAAAATGCAGGAGCTAAGGCATATCTAGTCAATCTGGAGCCCTTGTTCTCCGCAATGAAGAACATCACAATATAGCATAGCAATATAAAGCCAAAGACTGCAAACACTGCCCATAACCAATCCGAACCTCTCTTGGTAATGTGCATATCCAGGCCATGTGGTGGATTAAGCCCTAAAGCCTCGTTACGATTTAAAAAGCTTGATAGCGTATCGTTCATTTGAAATTTGTTGTTTTTAGTAATCAAAAGATATTAAAGTCTCAAACTTGTTGTTTTGTTTTTGTAATTATAAATAATAATAATTGAGTTAATATTTGTTGTTGTGTTGTATTGCAGAATGTAAAAACAAGAAACAAGATTAGAAAGTGAATAGGTGTTACGCTAAATAATTGAAGACTCTCACAGACTTATATATGATTTTTTTAGTGTGATACAACTTGTAATGAGGTAAGGGATTGATGTTATACTTTCTAACTGATGATGAATATGAAAACTTTGGCCAATTAGGGAGAGGAAAGTTTTCGATGAGATGCTAGAAAAAAACTTGTCCTTGCCATAGCAGAAAGGGATGATGAAATAACGAAGATGAGCTAATTTGGTATTCGAATAAACATGCAGGATGTGGCGGAAGGGATCGGAATAAGAGTCGGGATCGGGATCGGGATATGGCTTTGCTTACTTTAGCCATACCAAATATTCTTACAAAGCACGCTTTCGATGCGTTTTTGCCTTCTGAGAGAATCCTCCTACGGCTCGACCCTTGAAAAATTCTAGAGGATCTGGAAAATGGCCAACAAAATCGCGCAGGGAGACGCAAGGAAAGTAAGTCAGATGGATCCGACTGTATGTAACAAGGGTTGCTGCAGCGGTTTTCCATCCCTTTCGGCACCCTGCACAAGTAGTTATTCTTACTTATGCAAAACGGATATGAGCTACATAGCGTTCATTTTTTAGGTTTTCAGAAGCTATTACAACGCAGTAAAAAGGATACACAACTTTCTTACGGGGAAGAAGAATACGGCTCAATGCACCCACTTCAACCCCCGGTATCACGCGGCACTAAAGTTGTTTGATTGTAATAGTAATACTGCTGTTGAGGTTTTCTTCTTCAGGGCTGCTCACAACGTGATATATTTGAATTGACAGGACGTATTCAGCGCAGTTGAGGAAAATTAACATATGACATGCGCAGGAAATAAGTGCTCAAGTTTTCTACTTTTGAAGAAAGGACTTTGGTTTACTTGCCTACTATTTCCATGTCAAGTACTCGGTTGTATGATGTTAAGGAGCGCAGGGAACACTAATCGATAAAAAACCCTTATTGGCTATTACTAAATGTAACGGCCGTGCTCTAGTGAAATTTGTATAGAAAAATGGGTTCTCTCGCTCAAAATGGGCGCCATTACTTGTCTGGTCAAATTGAGTTCCTGGATATAATTACATAAACGGATTGAAACTTACATAAGGAGTATAATAATTCCGGAAACTATCTTGAGTGCAATGCCATCACGCGGCCATGCCTTGACATAACATGCTCTCATCAAAAAGGTGCAAATTTTCGCCAGTTATGGTTGATATCTAAAATCTACTGGAGTTCATTTTTTTTTTTATTAGATATCCTTTTTGCAAGCCTTCTGAAAAAAAATTTCTCATGTGGTACAGCGTTGGTTACTTAAGCTGCTTAAACTAGATCGATGAGCCATTCTTAAATCAGAAGACTGTGACTGCGAATTGTAGGTATCTTCATTACCCTGTCCATGAAGCTCATTTTCGTTATCATCAATTGGTGCTATCTTATAACTTTGATAAAGAGCTACCATACAAAAAAGACTTAACGACCACCAACTGACCCAGGCGACGTCATTTTGCTGGGACCAAGACATAATATAGCCCCATACTAAGGGACCTATGAAACGAGCAGAGGCAGAAATACTAATGGTGGCGCCATTGATGACTGATCTACAACTCAAGGGACTCGAATTATGAATTAATAACATAATTTGTGGTGACGTTAAAGCGCCACAAAATGTTTTTATCCCTGTGATTATGTACAAGTAGACGACAGTACACCAGCTAGGAATCCGTTCATTCTGTAGAAAAACAACGTAAGGAACCATAACGTACATAATAGGGTACAGCTTGACTAAAGTTCTGAAAATTGTTAAACAATCGAAATTTCGATCAACTATGGGAAAAATGAAAATAACCACAAAACAACCAAAGATACCTGTTGTCGACAAAAGAGTACCGGTTTGTTCTGGTTCATAACCTATACCGCCAGATATTTTCCACGGAAATTTTGAAGCCAGCTTCTTTGGATTTTCTGGATCTACGGCTAAATCATAAGCTAAAAAAACAGGCAAAAATTCGTTGTATACAATCAAATGTAAAGCCATAATAAAATTCACCGATATAGGGTAAAATACTTTTGTATGAAAAACGTGATGAAATATACTACTTTCTTTACAACCGTCTGGAGCTGTATCTATATTGGCATGCACAGCGTCTGTTGGTTCATGCAGAGAATATGTCCTAATCAGGCCTACAGACTGTCTTCTTGTTAAAATAGGATCAATCGATTGTATGCTTTCAGTATCATCGTCATTGGTAGTATTCACTAGGGGACTATTTTCATCCTCTTCACTATCTTGTCCTCGAATGCTGTTCACATTCTCATTACGGTGGTGAATGTTTTCCGAATCATCCTGAATGCGCTTTTGCCAGGGTCTTCTTTTCGGCTGTATACCAAATATATTCTTCTTAATAAAATCACCGACCTCTAAACCGTAATCTCTTCTATTTTTAAAAGCAGGATGTGTTTCTTCCAAAAATAATGTTGCATTAGTTAAACCAAACATCAAAAACATGCACACTACCACGTTTGGCAAGGCGTACGGATATGACCTAATTATTCTTTTTGCAAAATGTGGAAACCATAGTGGCACTTCATTCATTGTTCCATCTCTAAATACAAGAAACCCACCGATCATAGGCCCAACAACGGCACCAAATTGAAATAATAAAGGCATAGTACTGAAAGCTAAAGCCTGATGTTTTCTTTCAGTTGCTATTTCACCAATAATGGTTCTAATAACGCCGACGTTACCATTTAGCAATCCCATTAAACTTCTTGCCACCAAAGCCTGATAGAAATTGCGTGAAAATCCCAGTATTAACAATGATACAGATGTTCCTATAAGCCCGCAAGTCAATGTTATTTTTCTGCCATGCTTTTCAGAGAATCTACCCCAGTGGTACGCAGATATGACTTGGCATAACGCAAATGATGAAGATAAATAACCTGAATATTTGGACACTTGAGCATCATTGGGAGCAATATTAAAATCTCTAACCATGAAATAAACATAAGGAAATAGTGACGAAAACGCAATTGGTTCGCTGAACCTAACTAAGGACACAACAACAAGTTGGACCCAGGGGAAACCATCCATTTGTTCTTTGAAAGTAAGCTTTTGACGCGCCATATCTTTTATATTCGTGTGTTCATATGCTTACCACTTCCTAGTTCCTTGGCTAGTATTCCTTTAGGTGATCTAAATTCAAGCTCTGTGGATAAGGACCATTATAGTATTTTTTACTAATGATAGATACTTTTTGTTATATTTTGTTTTGGCATTTTCGTATCCGAGATTTCCAATGAGCGGAATGTGTCATTCTTTGTCAATTAACATAGATCAGGCCGAATGCCAAATGGAGTTTAGTACCTTCATATTGAAGAAAAATGCTACATTATTATATTTACAAGGATGGTCTTAAATAAAGCTTACTTTTAAGGGGGGAAGAATGGTGAACAGTGAGTAAATACATAGAAGGAGATAAGAAACAAATGGAATATCAAAAATCGATGGATTCTGCAGATGTTCTATAAAAGGGTATGGCATCCTTTATATTATGGTTGCCATATAAGTATGAGATAAATCTCTCAAACCCTAGACCAAAGCCTCCGTGTGGTGCACTTCCTTCTTTTCTCAGAGAAACATACCAGTCCAATTCTCCAGATCTATTCATCCCGCGTGCTTTCATTTCTCTACATAACTTGTCATAGTCATCTTCCCTTAAACTCCCACCAATTATTTCACCCATTCCAGGAACCAGTAGATCAAAGCATCCAACAGTATCGTCAGGAGTGGAATTTTGTTTCATGTAGAATGGTTTACAAAGACGTGGATAGTCGGTAACGAAAACTGGGGACTTAAAATACTCTCCGGCTAAAAATTTTTCATGTTCAGTTTGCAAAGGCTGTCCCCATTTAGGTTCATACTTAAAGTGTGAAACTTCATTGTGGCGTTTCTTGAGAATTTCTATTGCATTGGTATACGTTATATTGTGCCATTTTTCATTTATTAAATCTTCCCATCGTGTTTTAATTTGTTGTGTCTCTTGATTTATTGATAGCTCTGACGATGCATTATTTTCTTGTGAAGAGATAAATTGCTTCGGCAAGAGTTCTTGTTGGTTATCTATACAAGCTTTAATTATGTGTTTTATTGTAGTCTCAACAAACGATGTTAGCTCGTTGACGCTATTAACAAAGCACATTTCCACTTCAAGCATCCAAAACTCCGAAAGGTGTCTTGGAGTATCACTCTTTTCGGCTCTAAAGCAAGGAGATAACGTCCAACACCTTGACAGTGATAACGCTAAAATTTCCAAGTGCAATTGAGTGGACACAGTCAAATAAGTCGGCTTCCCAAAGTACGAGGATGCAGTTGGCGACGTATTGGTGGAGACTTGAAACAACTCGCCGGCACCTTCACAATCGTTTGAAGTTAATATTGGTGGTGAAACTTTGGTGAAGTGGTTTTTCTGGAAATATAGCATGAACTGGAATTCTACAAATGATCTTAACCGTAAAATTGCACTTAAGTAAGCGGTTCTGTATTTTAGTGTAGGTAAGGACCTTAAATAACGTAAGGTTTGATATTTCTTTTGTAATGGATAGTTTTCTGAAACGGGACCCACAAGTTTAATTGACTTGACAGGATTTTTGATTTGCAATTCAAAAGGTTGTTTTCTATTAGGGGTGCTTTGCCAGGTAGCATTAGATATAGATAAAGTTTGACCAGTTTTCAGAATTTTTAGGAACTGTACTTCATCAGTATTTGTGAGTGGAATAACTATTCTTAATGGGTTCACAGAAGTCCCATCTTGTAAATCCAAAAACGCTATACGTTTTAATAGTCTTATGGATTTGATCCATCCATTAATTGAAATGGGATCATGGCTAGTATGGTGTACCTGCTCGTACAATGATTTAACTGTTAGTGAAGAGTAAAATCTACCACCTTTAAGGAAGGTGAAAGCATGAAACATTAGCTGTTTGTATTCGCTTGTTCTCTTTCTTTCTCTCTTAGTAAGCGATAAGTCGAGCTCTACTTAAATTGTGGTACGTTTTCTTTTTTTCCTATAATATAAAAAAGATAAAAAATCAGGACGAGAAAAAGTAGATCATAACTATAAGTTGTGCATACTCATACTCCACACTCCACGGCCTAATCTCTGTAAGGATTGTATTTTATTTTTTATTTATTTATTATTTAGATTTTCTAAAAATAAAAAAAAATCATACACTATTTTGATTACACTACTATGTAATTTATCTTTGAAAACAACCATGAAAAACTCAATTTTACACACACATGAGTTATCATGAGGAGTCATCAGCCAGACTTAACAATCACACACATTGTTAAGAGTGGAAAAAAATAATAGTGATAAAAGGAAAAAAGCTAACAATTTGGATTTTACGGGATCTGTCTAAATACGAAACACACACTCGTTTTAGTTCAAATATCATAACCATAAAAAAAAAAGCACAATTCAACTTGAGCACGCACACTAAGTAGTAACAACGTTCATTTACAGTAAAGCGAACGGACGAAACAAATAAAAGAAAGGCATAGTGAGGGATAAAAGGTAGAAAGAATTCAAAAAAGGGTATCGCACACACACACATAGTAGTCTAATTCATGTTCTAGAATGGATATAAACAAAGATGAAGGGGACAGGAAATAAAATGGCTCGCTCCGCCCTTTTTAGAATCTTTGCAATCCTCTTTGTCTAGCTTGCCATTTTCTGTAGATAATGGTAGCAATAATGGCAATACAAGCCAAACCGACCAAAATGAAAACTAAAATAACACCACCTGGTAAAGTCATTTATGATAGATTAAAAGTGCTGAAATGGGAAGAGGAGAAACAAACAAAGGATATGTAGGAACAAAAGTTTGCTTGAGTGACTAGTTTGAAGTTGAGAAAAAAAAAGAGATGAAAAAGTTAACTTATTTGCTCTTCCTTCAAAGTGTGTAGCGTCTTCCTTTAAATACTATTGAAAGGGAAAAAGAATAAATGGAAAAAGGGTAGTAATGAAAAACTCTAAAGGAAGATAAGACGCAATAAGAGAAAAAAAGGGAAGTTAAGATTACAAGAGAAACAATAAATTGCTTTCAAAGCTTTATATACTGGCAAGCACGGAAGGCTAAATTTGAAAAAAAAAAATGGGAAATTATTATCGGAAAAAATTGAAGCTATCTTCTATTACGCAGTGACAAGTCTATATTGACATCTTTCTGCTTTCTGCTTTCTGTTTGTTGTTTTTTTTCTCATAGTTGTTTTGATTTTACTCTGTTGGAAATGCGAGAATTGTTTTGATTTTACCCGATTGCGACCTATTCCCGGCTTTCCCAAAAAAGGAATTCCTGTCCAATGCAACGACAGCCATAGAAACAGCCGCGGTTGGGTGCGTGGGTGCGGTAATTTAACGATCATATGGTATGGGTGCACGTGGGATTCTAGGGGAAGTGCGCGCGGATACCGAATCGGCCATCGAACCGGCCACCCGGATTGAGGTTGGTATGTTGCCTCTTTGCGCAATTTTATTGAATGCAAAGTTTCTCCTTCTAGTAAAAGACAACAGCTGAAAAATGCTCGATGTCCAAATGACGACATAAACCTCCTCGTTTAGGAAAGAGTTAACACGCCTAGTTTCAGCTTGTTTCTTTTTATTGTGTAATTAGTTTTCTTACTTAGTACATCTTATTGACCCCACTGTCATCGGATGTGAGAGAGTGGTTCACTTCTGAATTAAGTTTAGAGATATACTAAATCTAAATAAAAGTCTCTTTCTGCGTGCATATGTTTTCTTGCGCGGGACTCACAAGGATGCGTCTTTTATTTCATAACGCAGTTGTCCCACCTTAAGCTTAGGTATCAGAATCGACTAAATCGTCGATGCTGTCAATTATGTCGTCAATGAGATCTTTTGCGTCGTTGATTATGTCTTGAAGCCAATCCCCCACTGTGCTAGCAGTAGCGCTAGCTTGTATGCTGCTGCTGCTGCTTCTTCTTGATGATGGTGATGTTTCGCCCGGTAGAGTCTCAGTTGCTGATGGTATTGAAGTTGTCATTTCTAGTTTTATCGTTAATGACGAAGATGGCATAGCGGCTATTTCATCAGTGTTTCCATCGTCGTTGTCATCATTATCATTGTCAACATTGTCTTGTTCTGTCTCTTCGGGGTACCCGCCCCAAATTATATTATAAGTGCTGAATTCACCAAACTTACTGACCAAATAATCAAAGTCATCTTCAATCTCTACTTCTTCGCTGCTCTGGGGTTCGCGGAGTTGGTTCATAAGCATCCCAGTCCCATCATTGGAATTTCTGTCCTTTTCTGCCACACCGCAAATATCACACAAAAGGTTGTAAATTTCGGTATTTTGGAACGGCTCAATGTATCCCTGTGGAAAATATGGCCCCATACCAATAAATACAGATCTCATATCGATCGCGTTATTGTCGTATCCATGTGATCCAATCGTGAACACATTGTCTTCGTTTTTGTCCTTATGATCACCTTTTGCCACCTTCTTCAATTGTTCTTTCTTCATCACTGCATACCCAGGCTCGGGCACAATCCAGATTGACGCCATGTGATGATTTTTTCCATCATTAAAGTTCCATTCTTTGGGGAAATTTCCATTAACGTAAACCGTATACTTGTCTTCATCTATAGAAGTCTTTAAATTGTGGTAAACCTCATTGATGTTTCCGGAATCTTTCAACGATATAGCCATCATCGGACCCTCTAGATATGCGTGCGATACATAATCCTTCCTCAATTTTTCGTCCAGTAAGTCTTCCCATATAATAACATTTGAGGGAACTACGATATCGCTCATACCATGATCGCTAACAATGACCAAATTAGTAAAGCTGGTTAAATTTCTTT
>LPNX010022350.1:0-21642 GCA_001517045.1 Pseudotsuga menziesii
AATTACTATCCCCAAGGAAATGGTCTAGCAGAATCAAGTAACAAGAACTTAATGACCATAATCAAAAAAATTGTGGGTGACAATAAGAAGGCTTGGGATAAAAAAATCAAATTGGCATTATGGGCTGACAAGATCACTAAGAAAAGTTCAACAGGGAGGAGCCCTTTCGAACTAGTCTATGGCCTTGATGTCACTTTACCAATCCATCTAAAGCTTCCAGTGTATCAACTCCTCCAGACTTTCAGCTCAGATCAGGAGGCCATCCAGAATAGAATAAACCAATTAATCGATCTAGATGAGAGCAGAAGAGACTCTCTTGACCATAGTATCAAGAATTCAGACAAGGTCAAGAGAGCCTTCGATAAATCTACCCGGTCGAGTTCCTTCCAAGTAGGTGACACGGTTCTACGTTGGGACAAACGACGGGAAAAACCTGGGAAGCATGGAAAGCTCGATAGCCTATGGTTTGGACCATACATCATTGATGAAATAGTAGGAACGAACTCCTTCTATCTAAATGACTTGGAAGGAGAAAGATTGAGCTTACCAGTGAATGATTTTCTCCTCAAGCTATTTTTCGCCGAGACAGTTTGATGCCTTTAGTGGCATCGGTGGTTTCAGGGCCAATTTCTAAACCTTGCCCTGCATATATTTCTAAATTGTATATATCATATTGTTGTATCATTGATTATTGTATTATAGTTATGTTGTACCATGTTGAAAATTTTCCTTTGTATATTAGTTTTTGTAAAATATTCCTTTTTACACATTATAGATTAATTATGTACATTAGTTTGTTTATGGCTAATTTTTTCTTATATATACATGTTACTGACAAACTCTAATTGCCTTGCAGGAACCAGAGATTCTAGAGTTCTCACATTCTCTCCTTTGAACAGAAGATCAATTAGAGAATGTGTCCTAGATGGAGCCAGAATGTTACCACCTAAGTTGTACTTAGTGTTTTTTTATCAAGTGAGCCTGGTGAACCGGACAGGGTTAACTTGTTCGGACTTCAAAAATGCCTTTGGAAGTACTTCTGGGAAGTGCTTGTTGTATCATATCACACGTTCATACCCCATGGGGGAATTGTAATAAATGTTCTAGCATGATAGTGTCTATAAAAGAATCGGTCTCTTAGACTTCATTTGTCAATCCGATCATCCTAGGGTGTTTTTTCCCTTGGTTATTATTGGTTGTTGTATAAATGACTAATAATTTCTGAGTTTTTCACTCCATACCTCCAAATTTGGGGTGGTCATCTTGGTATTTGTTCCTATTGAGGTTATTAGAGTCTATGTGTCAATGTGTAAGCATGCTAGACATCTTTTTTGAGTCATATGAACATGTCTAAGTCCCCCTAGGTGTTTTTCAATTTTTCAGTTTTTTCAGGGTTTTTTATTAAATTTTAATTTTTCCAAAACTTAGGCTATTTTTTAATAGTTTAATTGGAAAAATTGAGTCTGTAATAAAAGTGGGCCAAATAATCAGTTTCAGTCATGTAGGTGCTCATTTTGAAGCTAAGAGCACCATGTAAACCCATGGACCCACTTTTTCCTAAGTTTTGCGTGATCTTCCATCACTCAGGCCAGAAAGCCCCAAAAATCAATTATTGATTATTTTAATTAATAAATTGATGAATAATGGAGCAAATCCAAAATCAATAACTCAATGGATTCTCAACCGATTTGACTGAAATCAATCAGATCTGGAGCAGATTGACTGGATCTGACAAATCCTTGACTAAAGCAGGGGATCAAATCAGATCTAGAGCTGATCTACAGTGGTCTTCATGAGGAATTGCACCCCCCCTCTCTCTTGAACATGTTTTGGCTCTCCTGGATGCTCTGTGGGCCGATGTGTCAGTGTATCGGTTGATGTGTCAGCCAGATCAGGCCCCCGGTTGACAAGTAGGCTCAGTTCAGCCTCAGTTCTGCATTGATGAACTATCCATCAGCTGATTTCACTTGATTCCATGAGGAATTGTGCCCCCCCTGGGCTAGATGGCCTGCAATTTGTATAAATCAAGGCACAACTTCCTCTTCCAAGCTAGTTAGAGCTGGACTGAAGGGCTTGCCATTGTAACTATGTACTGATCTTATTTTGTTGAATAAAGAAAAGCTTTGGAGGCTCAATTGTGGAGTATCTTTCATGTGTGGATTGTCATTGTCTTGCTGCAATCGAGGTGAAATTGCTATTTTTCCAGTTTTTTGCACTTAATTATTGTCTACCTGAATGGTTTCTTAAATCATAAGGATAGATCATTGTAATTAAGCTTAATTACTCTCTATTTTCTGCATATGTTTGAATGAGTTAATACCTGTATGTTAAATAAGGTTATTTGCATACTATATCATCCCTTTCTCATATGTGTCTTCAGATCTGATAGTTCTGTATGCAGGAATTGTGTTGTAGCTTACAGGTTTGCCGTAGCTAGAAGATCTATGGTTCAGGTTTGATTCCATTGATTTCCAGTAGATATTGCTAAGATCATGCCCCTCGGTGCTTCTCTACCAAGGTCCCTCTGCAGATCTGCTTCAACAACAAGCACCTTTCTTCCCCTTTCTCTCCTTTAAAATTATTAAACTTTCCTCAAACTGGTTACTTTAAGGTCTCTTTTTAAATATGATCTATCTCATAAAGAAAAGAATACATAGATATAATTATCAATATCCCTTCAATTTTCTAGATCTTAGCTTCATTGTGCACATAAAGTTCAAATTCAAGAGATCTAGCTAAAATTGCCTTAGTTTCGCAAGTAGTTTATTGAAAAATTCATAGCTTGCTGTTAAGGTAGTTTCGTTTGATGTTAAATAATTTCAATATTCTGCAATATAAGTGCTGTTAATTGGCTGCACAAACAGCAGGCCAATATCCCAAGGAAAGCTTGCTTTCCTTGGTTCCCTTTTCGTCGGTTTAGCTAGTTTAATTTTGTTAATTTTTGAGATAAAGTAGGCTGACCCAAAGGCACTCTTAAAGTGATTTGGGGAATTTTTTATTCTAATTCAATCGCTTTAATTTATCAGGTATGACAGAGAAGAAAATAATCTGCTGTCCAAAGTCGCTTTTGGAGCGCTCAAATCCCCCCAGGGGGCTCTATTTTGTCACATAATTTGTAATTGTTTTGCATAAACTGTAATATCTTGGTTTCAGCCTGTATAGGTACCAAGAAAGATCTGTTTTATCAGTTCTTTGATATTTTAATCTCTGTAATAAAATCATCCTTTGAATAGGCTCTTTTGAGCCCATTCCCCATCCCCCCTGGGGGGATTCGCGTCGGTGCCTTTTTTGTCTTTTTCTGCTTATTTCCTTTTACTAGAATTTATCTGATTGGTAGGGTAGTATATTTGATCTTGTTTTTAATTCCATATTCCATATCTTATTTTCAAAAGTAATCATAATACTTACCCCACGATTTCCCGAGTGACCCGCAAGGGGAAAGAGATTCGTGGTAGGATTAATCAGAAAACCGCATTTGTGTAGTTGTGTTATTTTCTCATATTTTGTTTATCAGCATTTTAAAATTTACCCCTCCTTGATTCCCCGATTGAGATCCACTTGGATCGAAAGAGGTTCTTGTAGGCTTTTCTTTTAAGCAAGAACACATCTTTTAAAACTTATTAAAATTTACAAGACTCCAGTGTGTATGCTCTGCACTTGGCTGCAGTTCGTCCGATCATTCAAGCTATATCAAAATAACTTGGGTGACTATCATAATTAGGACTCACCTTCCCCAATTAACAAACCATCAGGTGAAAATCTAACACCTCGATCAAACCTTTACGGTGGCAAAATACCCAAAGGAAGCGGGAACCTACTGAAAAGTGACCTCGGGACGCCGATCTCTGTCACACCCTAATGGGTGCATTACGAACACAGCCCCAGAGACTCCATTTCAGCCGACATATTCCTTGTGGGTAGCCGTATAGGCTTTGTTTTGGACATACTCCAAGTACTCTCGGGTATATCTGGAGTCCCCCTTAAGCCTAATTTAAACAACTCACACTCCAATTTTAACTTAAAAAATACCAAGATGCAATCGCAAAACATTCATTCCAAACACATGCAAGCACACTGATCTCTTTTGACTCCATTTTTAAGGCACTGGTCTTTTCTTCTTCATATATATATTGTGTATCAACTTTGTGCTTTTGTGTGTATCTTTGTATCTTGTTGTCTTGATTTCTTATAGTTAAAATATTCAAACTCCTAAATAACCGATTCAGTACAACATCATTACACTAAGAAATATTCCTTAGTAACTTAATAGGGTCTACCCCCCTTGGCTTCGTTAGGAGTTGAGCCTAAACGGAGGAGTCAAGAACAAGGTGACAGCCTTGACTCGAGACTTGCCCTCAAGGACACACCGAGTGGCTTGAAGATTTCTGCCACGTGATCTAGGTGTGTGAAAAGGCGGCAACAGAGATCATGGTCCTTTGTATATCTTCATCATGGAGATTCTGATCTATTTATATTGTACATGGTGATGACCACATATCTGATATAATGTATCATGCCTATTCTGGCCATTGTGCTCTTATGTATCCGGGACTGCTATATGTATTTGCAGTTGTATGCAGAGTTGTATTATTGTACTATGCTGATTGGGTGGCTGGTCTTCCATTTGGGATCCTTCATCACTCCACTTTTGGGATGGACTTATAATGTATTTCGGCCATCGTATGACCCCTCTGACCTCACACATTAGGGGGCATCTGTTATAGCAGATTTCACCACTCTAGGTGAATCACACTTTGTATGGCCTTCCCCTGTCTCGCTGCAGACTCCCTAGACCCTATGGACCACTTTTTGTCCTTTGATGTTTCCTTGATCATCCCTAAAAACATATGAAAAATTATATGCGTGACTTTTAAACCTATAAGCACGTACATACGTGGGTTTGACCACTAAAACCGCGTACATTGGGATGTGTACATAATCCAAATCCTTTTGGAGTTTTCCTTGACATGGATTTGACTCATTTGACACCTGAACTTCCATATGCCTTGAGATTACTTGAATTCAACCTTTCATTACCCCTTTGAAAAGCTATATAAGGAACCCCTTGGTACATTGAAGGAATAAGAGAGAATTGAGAGCAACGAAACTATAGTCCATTGTTGGCAGAACTTATGCTTGAGTCTGCATCCCTTTGTCCCTTGGAGCACGTTTGTGTTCTTCCCAAGCTTGCCTTTTGCTTGTGAGCTTGCTATCGAGAGACGGAGGATTGAAGTGGTGGAGGCCCAAGTGGGGGATTCAGTTTCTCCGGTTCGCAGACCTGCTGTCAGAGGTTGTATCTTGTAATCTCTGATTTATATTAATAGAAATATCTTTTCCTGTCCAATAATGTGTGTTTGAATGAATATGTTCTCCATTGGATTATGTCAAATGCTTATACATTATTGATTATATATTCTAGAATAGATCTAACACCATGATATATAGAATGCTTGTATTGTTTACTTGTTGTTGAGGAAGTAGGAGATCAATTCAAGCTGAAGATTGGAAAGCTCAACGGGGATCTACTTCAACCGTCCGGAATAAGGTATGAGGTCTGATCCTTTAGTGTTAGACATTTAATTTCTATTGCATATTGGAAATGATTGATTTCTGTTAATATAAATTAGAGATTACAAGATACAACCTTTGACGGCACGTCTGCGAACCAGAGAAACTAAATCCCCCACTTGGGCCTCCACAACTTCAATCCTCCATCTCTCGATAGCAAGCTCACAAGCAAAAGGCAAGCTTGGGAAGAACACAAAAGTGCTCCAAGGGACAAAGGGATGCAGACTCAAGCATAAGTTCCAGCAACAATGGACTATAGTTTCGTTGCTCTCAATTCTCTCTTATGCCTTCAATGTACCAAGGGGTTCCTTATATAGCTTTTCAAAGGGGTAATGAAAGGTTGAATCCGAGTGATCTCAAGGCATATGGAAGGTTAGGAGTCAAATGAGTTGGATCCATGTCAAGGAAAACTCCAAAAGGATTTAGATTATGCACACATCCCGATGTACGTGGTTTTAGTGGTCAAACCTACGTATGTACACGCTTATAGGTTTAAAAGTCGCGCATATCATTTTTCATATGTTTTTAGGGATGATCAAGGAAACATCAAAGGACAAAAAGTGGTCCATAGGGTCTAAGGAGTCTGCAGCGGGACAGGGGAAGGCCATACAAAGTGTGATTCACTTAGAGTGGTGAAATCCGCTATAACAGTGTGGTAAAAATAAAAGACAATCTATGTGTTAAAAATACAAAATAAAATCTAAAATTACATTTCTTAACGGGTGGCAGCCTAAGGAGACTTCTATGTCAATTACATGGAAGAAAAACAAAGGGTTTTTTGGACAATGGTCTAGATGTCCACTTAAGGTGCGGTGAAAAAGACAATTATAAATACAAAAATAAAAGTATGGTAGAATCCTTAATAGGCGGCGGCCCGATAGCTTGTATGAGTAGCGGTCGGGAAGTGTGATATGAGTACCGGTCCATAGACACTCACATCGTCATGTCAGGGCTCATGAATCAAGGTGACTTGTGGGAGATGGTCCCAAAATTGACTTATTAAACATGAGACAATGGTCTCATTAGTAGACAGAGGGAAGAATTCTAAAACCAATGGCGTGAACGACATCTCAAACGGAGTCCGTATGGTCTTGTTATGTCGATTGGAAGAAATTAGGTCAAATGAGGCCTATAAAAGGGGAGGGTCCACATGGTGAAGTGGCATTCTCACTGTTCATTGTGGAGTTGGAGAGGTGGGCCCTAATTCTTCATTTTCTGATTTCTCTTGATCCAATCGATAGTTTCATGAGCCGCGACTTGCAGGTAAAATCTCTCACTAAACCTCTTCATTTTGATGGCTTATTTACTGAATTTGACCACTTGGAGGCCCCCCATGAGCCATTTGGAATTTCTTGTGTGACAGGTCACTCATTTCGAAGGGAAAGGTGCACCATGGGTGCACTTGTTGGGCCATTATGAGCACCCTGGGTGCTCCTTTTGCTCAGATAAGTGTGCCCTAGCCTCCTGTGGGTGGCTTTTTGATGGTGGGGATGTCTGACATCAATGTTTTTGCTTTTTGTAGCATGGTGGAGATCAAATGGAGGGAGAGAGACTACAAGCTAGTCATAGATGCCTCATTACGTGACAGGGGTGTTAGAGATACACTAGCCTGCTGTGGGCTGCTGAAGTTTATGAGGATTCCACTTATGTAGAGCTTGGGTTTGTTGATGAAAACTTTGATCAGTTTCTAGGATGTTGTTGAGGACGTGTTCCTCTTCTAGGGCCAACGTCTTGAGATTACGCTGGAGGATGTGTATTTCATTACTGGGCTCCCAATATTGGGAGTAGTTGGTGACTTGGCACCTGTAATGTCTCAGGGGGAGACATTAGAGGATCTATGTGATTGGCATTGTTACGCTACGATGTATGTGCGTGGTTCTTACATCCTGATGTGTGACATCGAGGATTTGTCCACATAGGTGGTGGGGACTTTACTGCAGCGCATCTTGGGTTCCACGGGAAGCCACAATATTTCTAGTGGTCAGCTACAGCTAGTAGAGCATGCCATTGGTGGCACATATTATGCATGGGGCTAGATGTACTTGTAGGCTATTTGGCATCAGCTGAATAAGTCGAAGACCACTGGCACTGGTTTTTTCTTTGGTTCCTTCCTATGTGCTTTCTTCTTTGAGAAAGTACCTACACTTCATCCTCATCGGGCTGTGGAGGACAGTGGTCCACGGGAGCTGAGGATGTATAGGTGGTGCCAGATGATGATTCACGAGGGTGGCGATAGACTAGGCCACTTCTTCATAGAGGAGTTGTTGGAGCAGTGGCTCCAACTGTCTATGGTGATCGAGGAGTACCCGTATGCGGGTATGGATTTCCAGGAGATCCTAAGATGCCCCGACCTCCTGGTCAGGATTGGGGACCAGCTGGTATGTATGCTTGATATTTTTATGTTCATATTTGTATATAGTATAGTTGAGCTAGTTAGTGATTTTCATATTGATGTATGTGGACTGATGGTGTCCTTTCTTGTGTGTGCAGATGTTGGTCCTCGTCTGCCACTTGGGAATCGGAGGTGGATTGTTACTGTACCTCCTATGACGGCTTCTGCGGTAGCCCCTTCCAAGAACTCTCACAGGCAGTAGCAGGATATGGATGGACTGGTACCCTACATGGAGGAGGTAGATATTGGAGTGTTAGATGTTGGCTGACAGCACTTGAATACTAACTTTATTGCTGCTATTCACAATCTTCCTCCTGAGCTGACGAGCATGATGAGGAAGATGGCAGTGGCTTGCGAGCACTTTCGCCAGACGACGAGAGGTGGTATTCTTGTAGAGGATGTGTCCTCTTTAGAAGATGATGAGTCTGAGTCAAATGATGGGTCTGAATCGGATTAGTAGCCTTGTGGGGCTATTCCTAGTGCATTGGTGCACTTAGGGTTTTTTGTGTCGCTTATGTATATCCTGTTGAGAAAGCATATGTGGCTTCTCATTTTGTATTGGACATGTTGTGGACATGCGACTTATGGATTTATATCTATATACATTTTTTACACACATGGATGCGCTTTTATGGTTTTATTATGTGAGTATATTTATTATGTTGTGGAATGCAAATGCCTATGTGATGTATTATTACAATGTGTGTGTATTTTTTGACATGATTATGGATTAAGTTATGGTTGTATTTTTCCTATATGTTGTTATGGATGTGCCAATTTAGAATATCATTAGCCATTTGATCTGTGACACTATTGAGGTTCTTGGGAACATGTGTGAATGTGATGGATTCAAATGTTCTGACCATGTGTTTAGTGCACAAGTACTTTCTAAAGAGTCAGGGATCATGAACTCGGTAGTGGTTGTTTAGTTGAGAAACAAGCAGCTGGGAGTCTAAGAAGACATCGAGATGATGAATTCCTAATTGTAGAGTAGCGGCCAAGAGGCCATTGACACCATCATACTCTGTTCAATTGTTGGTCATGGTGCCCATGCATATTCCATTGATGTGGATCAACTCGTGAGATGGGGAGTAGATTACCCATGGGGTCGAGGTGAGGTTCGGGTACCATCTGCTTGATCCATCTGTGAATCCCATATACCAATCTGAGGTGTGCTCCATCTAAAGCAATGAGAGGAAATGATACATAAGACTCAATCAGGAAAAATGTGTAAAACAAAAAATGAAAAGACTATAATACAATTTAGAATGTTGTCACTCAAAGGGGTGACGTTAGGGGGAAATTCGTTTGGACTTTCCCAGGATCAGCAGTCATTCCTTTTTGTGACACGATGAATCCTTGGAGACGGCCCATGGGGACACAAAAAACACACTTGGATGGGTTCAAGTGGATCCTGTATTGGCAACATTGCATTAGGACTTGTCGCAAGTTGTCTATGTGTTGTATGTGGTTTTGCAACCACACGATGAGGTTGTCAAAACAAACCAACATGATGTGAATGAGATCGCGGAAGCAGTGCATCATGGCGCGCTGGAAGGTGGCTCCAGCATTTTTGAGGCCAAAGGGAATGACTCGGTAGGTGAATGTGCCCCATGCAGTTCTAAATGCCATTTTGTAACGGTCTTCTTTCTGGATTTGGATTTGGTTGTAACCGAAAAATCTATCTATGAAGGAGAAGGCCTCATGTCTGGCACATGCATCTATGATCTGGTCGATGAACGGTCTAGGGAAGTTGTCTTTGGGACATGCTCCATTAAGATCATGAAATTCTATGCAAACGTGAATGGTACCCTATTTTTTATTCACAGGAACAGGATTAGAAACCCAAGTTGTGTATGCAATGGGATAAATGAAGCCGGCTGTGCACAGCTTCTCTATCTTGGCTTTCACTGCAGCCACTTTGGATGGATGGATGGGCCATTGCTTCTATTGGATGGGTGCCACATCAGGCCATGTGTCGATGTGGTGTTCCACGATGGATGGATCTAAGCCGAGCATTTCAGTGTATGACCAGGTGAAGATGTAGCAGAATTCTTGGAAGAGAGTGGTGTAGTAATCGACCTCTTTCGGGGAGCAAGATGCCCCCAGGATGATTTCTTCAATGATCTCAGAGTTGGTTGAGATGTCAATTTTAATTGTTGGCAAAATGTTCCCCATGTTCCCTTCTTTGAAGGCATCAGGTGTTGGGATTGGGTTCTTAAACCATTCAACCTTCCCATGGATGAAATATTTGGTCTCCATAGAAAACTGGTCGGACTGCAAGACTAGCTCTTCCAGGAGGAAGAACGAGCGATGGTGCATGTCGTCCCATGAGTATTATGGGGAAGTTAGAGCTTCAAGTATCTCCTCATAATTGTTGAATCAACGAAGTGAGAAGTTTGATGGACAGTCATTGGACATGGGAATGAGCTGGTTGGGGGAACTAGACATTATGTAAATGGACATGGTGTCGAACGCAGGAGGTGGTGGGTGAACTTCCTCGATCAAGGTGATCTCAGACTCAAGGGAACGGTGATGGAGGTCACTGAGAGCCATTCAAAATTTGCATAGGTCTTGGCAATGGTGGGAGTAATGTCCATACAGGCCGCAAAGGGTGCAAGCATGGTTTGTCCTCAATTCCTTGTTCTTGACTAGTGGCGTGGTTGGGAGTTCAACCATGGGGATTTTTTCGTTCGTATCCATGGCATCCAGATGCACATGGATCATTGGGATTTTAGAGAAATTTTGAGTTGGATGGCCATATTCTTCATGGATGGTACAAGGTGGGAATTGTCATGGTTCTACAGTGGCCTTGGTGTTCTTTCCCCTGGCCCTTTTGGGTTGGGGTGGTGGAGGTGTGGGTGAGATGGTTGGATTATATAGACCGGGTGGGGGTTGAGACTCAACCACAATAGGTTGCACTAGAGTTAACACAACCTGGGGCATTGCTGGTTGAGCTGGTGGATCAAGATACCACACTAAGATCCCCAACGTAAATTTGGGTAGGATTAAGGTGGCCATGACCGGCTTGCTCATGACACCAGGTGGGGGAAAGAGAAAGGGAATTGTATGGACTGGAGATGAGCCCACATAAATCCCTTTTGGTTGCATGTGGGGGTGAGTTTGTGGTTGTGGTTGCATGTAATGTTGCTGCTATGGGTGATGTTGCAGCTGCGGATGATGTTATGGTTGGGGCTACCACTACGGTTGTTGTTTGGGTGCAGTGGTGCTTGATGAGACCATGCACAAGTCTATAGTTTTCTTTTGTGTCAGTGGTGGTGACACCAATGGGAAAGGGGCCATCATGATGGCATCAGTAAAAAACCTAGGGCCCACATTCAATGGTGGGGAGATTGGTGTGTTTTCAACCATAGTGTTTGTTATAGGGATGACGTTAGCATGTGTAGTCACCCCTTGTGGCTCAATGGTGGTGATGGTAGGGATAATGTTAGTAGGTGCTGTTAACCCTTACGGATCATGGTAGGTGAGCTGGTCAACCGTCACAATCTTCCCTTCGTGGGGGAACATCATGAAGTGGAAGATAGTTGACGCGACGACTCACATGGTGTACATGTAACTCCTCCCAAGGAGGAGGTTGTAGTCCAGTTGAGTGTTGATGAATTCGATGTCGATTAGGACTATATTCTTGGTGAACATGATGGGGACATGGGGGAGGATTCCTTGGGATTTAGTGGGGTGTCCATCATAAGCCCACAAAGTCATGGATGACAGTTGCAGAATTGGTGATCCAAGCTTCTACCAAACCAAGGTAGACATGACACATGTGAATGCCCCCTCATCCACTATGCATCGGTGCATAACCAAGTTCTGGATGGACACCAGGATTTGGAAGGTGATAGTGGAGGGCATGCAAGGCTCTCCGTTCTCTGTGTCAAATGTGATTAACTTGGAGTTGGAGGGGTCTACTACTCGTAGCATGGCTAGTAAGGATTTCTATTGCATTGGGCACGTTTTAAGTACCTCAAGAGCAGACATGGCGGTTGGCATTTGAGCCAAATTATCCACAATGCTATAGCTGACTGCAGCTCTAGCTGTGGCATTATTGGTGATTCTGTGTATGAGGGGGCATAGGAATGGGGGTAACTGGAGAGGTATTTTGGTTGTCTTAGACGTGGATGCTGCTGATGAGTTGACAGGTTCGGTGGTGGTACCGTACTGATTTCATCTAGTCTATAAGTTGACCTCTTCAGTGGTCATGGTCATCAGGTGGTGAACACCTGTTTCAACCGTGGGCAGTGCCCTTGGAGTGTTAGGACTGGCCTAGGGAGGGGGAGCGGTTGCCACCAATGCTTGGAATAGTAGTGGGTTTTGAAGCACCATGGGAGGAGGTCCTTGTGGTGCTTGGTTGGGTTGGGCTTGAGTGGGGGCATTGGAGGCCTATTGGGCCTCACTTTGAATGGCCTACTTAGCACGAGCCATGAGGGGTCACTTAAACGTGTAATGCCCATAGACATCATAGAGTGTACATGGTTGGTTTGTGCACAACGGTGCGTTGTGTCTTGGTGAATTTTGTCGTGGAGGGTTTTGGGATGGCCGGTTAGCTGCAACATTATTGGGAGAGTTTGGTTGTTGATCGCCTCCCTACGTTTGGTTATTTCCTTGGTTGTGGGGCCTGTTGTTTCTAGATTTCCCTTGTTGATTATTGGGGGCAGACTGGTTCATATAGTATTTTTATGCGAACACTTGTCCCAACAGAGCGGGTGGAGTGGGGGTGGGGGCTTGAACTTGTTGCACTAGTGGTGCATAGTATATTTGTGGGGGTGGTGGTGCCACAAATGTGGGAATTTGCCCCACATATTGTTGTGTTGGCCAAGCCATGGCCTGAGCCTACTACAGTGGCGCAGGTTGTGCATAAGAGGTGGTTGCTCCGGACTGAGACATCACTCTAGCATAGTTTGGAGCTTGGTTTTGGTAAGCAACATTAGTAGTGTTGCTTGGTTGCGGTGCAATAGTAGGTGGTGTCAGTCAAGGCTGTGGTTGTTGGGAGACTGACCCTATGATGTCTTTTGCTGCGTGGGATGCCCCCGGTGCATCGCGGTAAGAGGTACTTGGATGGGGAGCATCTGGAATGGCAGTGTACAAGTATCCAGACTGGGTGTAAATGAGATCAAATTGTTGGGACTTCAATATGGCCTCTTCCTCAGATTGGGGACGTTCAGATGTGACAGCATTTGCAATGGGTGGGAGCAAAGTCTTAGGGAACCAATCCAAGAAGATCTTGTTGTCTAGTTGGATTTTGCATAAGCTATGGCGTTGCTTCCACTCATGGATATGGTCCATTATGTGAGTGGTGGTGTTTTGGCGATAGGATAGTAGGATCTCCACCCCCTTGTCATATCTGACAGAGAGTTGGAAAAGCTGTAGAAACATGAAGGCTAGGGAGTTGAATTTGGGGTACTTGTCTTGTGGCAGCTCAATGTACCATTTGGTTGTGGCACTTGTAAGGGTGCATTGGAACAGCCTCAGTGTAATGGAGTCATCTACGATGTTGTTGGATGAGCACCATAGATGGAATGTCATTATATGATTTTGGGGACATTCCCCGGCTTTTCCTTCAAACTTTGGATGTCCGATGCTAGCTTAGTTGGTATGGGTGGCCAGAAAGCTTGGTGGCAGATGGGATCACTCATTAATCTAGCCAAGTTAGGAAAGTTTAGATGAGCCATGAAGGGAATATTTGACCCCAAGTTGATGTTGGATGGGGCCGCAATCGGGGTGGGTTTTGCAGGTGCATAATGCATCTGCATGGCTAGGGGTGCTTGTGGTGGCACCATGACGGATGGTCCAATGCCCCCAAGTGTTCTGGGTGGGATGGTATGGGTAGCGAGGGAATTTCCCATTTGTATTACAGTAGGGGAAATGTAGGTGGATGGTGTACTGCCCCCCTGTCTGGTCAGAGGGCCAGTGTGTGTGGAGGGGCCACTGCCCCCGTGTGTTACCACTGGGCCAGCTTGGCTGGTCACTATGGGTGGTGGAAATTGGCTAATGATAGTCTACATGACTGTGTTTGGACCACTTTCCAAGTTTTGGGTGACAGGTTGTGATGTGGACATGGGTCCACTTGCTAAGGTTAGGCTGGAAAATGGATCCGGGTTTGCACTAGCCATGGGGCTTGATGGTGCAGTGTGGAGGTCTAGTTCAGATTGATATGGGCCTAAATCAGAATCAGAGGCTGTGTGTACCTTTGACAGTGTGGGATATCACTGAGAGTGGCTTCAACTGTGTCGATCAAGTGTTCCAAATGGTGTTGGTTCGCCTCTTAGGCATGAGGAAGATTGTGGAGGATCAATTGTGTTTTCTTTTGTGTATGAAACTGGTGGGTATGAGATTTGGACCCTAGTTTCAATGGATTTTGGTTGGCTGAAGGTGGTCTCTCAGCCACCAAGACTGCCAGAGGACAGTGCTTGGCTTGTTCCTCATGGGTGTTTCTACTCAATCGGAAGGGGTCGTTGCCCGTTTCGCTTGGAAATTTCTCTTAGCAGCCAGCTACTTTGGGGTTCCTGTGGTACTCCTCACATTGAGTTTTCGAGCAAAGCCCAAGTACTTCCCACAGTTGAAGCAGTCAGGGACTTATGTCCTCAAAGACTACAAAATTGATTGAACTTAGTGTAAATTTGGTAAATTTTAAGGCTTACTCAACGTCATGAACTGAGTTGGGTTAATTATTTGGTATGGTGCGTTGGTTTGCTTGTTTGTTATGGTATTTGGTTTGCAATATGGTTTACGAATTCATGGTACAGTTCATATCATGGTTTTGTATGCAAACATAAACACAAATTTGTAAGCAAGTATGGTGATTAACCCTGAATTGTTGGCCTAACTAAATGTCTACCTCTTAGTGATATTCTTCATCAACCAAGAGAAGGTGATGGGATATCAACACAATGGGACTAAGCCCATCCGTAGATCATCAGGTCACCTCCCAAGTGCTAGGTTGGTCAACAGGGAGGGTGCTTAGTGCCGTGAGAATCCCTCCTTCTCTACCCCCTCTACCTTCCAGGTCACCTGGTTTTATTGGTTTGGGAAAAATAACATGGAGTGCCTAGATCTATACAAGCTTACCCTTCTTCGTATCCTAGAATACCCCAGAGGGTGATGACTAGGTAGAGGAGGAAGGGAGTAGCAAGATGGTTATTTTTAAGTTACTTTTAGTTAGACTAGTTCATTTTATTAAGCCTTAATGATTGATTTAGCATATACACATTGTTCATGGATTGATTTGTAGAAAATAAAAATTGGAATTGAAAAAGACCTACAATGGTGGACAGAGGAAACTGGGCTACACTAAAAGTCCTCTGAAACTAAAAATTACTATTAATTAAACTTAAATACAACTTCTGTGTGATAGGATGCACATTTCTGACCAAATCCAGTGAGGGGGCCGTGATATTTTTCTAGAAATGAGCGAGGGGGTTGCATAGAATGTGAAAATAGCTGCAACCTAAGCTTCTAGGATGAAGTTGAGCATTTCTGAGGATTAAGTGCACCTTGGGTGCACCTGTTGGCCAATTAAGAGCGCCCCGGTCTCACCTTTTCCCCCGATAAGAGCGACCCGCTTCGGAAAGGGTTTTTTTGGTGATGCAAGGTCAGATCTGGCTGACAGTAACTGGTCTTGGGGTTAGTCTAACTTGGCTTGACCTAGCATAGGATTTGGCACTAACTAAAATAGGAAATAAAGTAGATTTAAATAGATCTAACCTAATATTTTTGAAAACTAGGGTAAAATGGAAAAAACTTGAAAACTTGAAATTTTTGGCCCAGGGATCCTATGGGATCGACCTAGTGGAGTCGCAAAGCTGTAGTGAGAATTTCTTCTCACTACAAGAGTAGGAATGGCTCCCTTATGCCTATAGGGAACAAGGGTAGGTTCCTACTCTTTGAAAACATGAAAAAATGAAATGGAAATTAGCATAAACAGAGAAGTGAATTAAACTAAGCTAATCTAGACAAGAATAAGCAAATGGTAGCTACTATAAACTAGATCTAAGAGCTAATAACAGAAAATAAAGGGAGAGATGAAGCCCTTGTGAACCCCTCTGCAGAAAATGGGTTATGGTTCTTCCTCCTTGAAACCTACAAACAACCAAAGCTACTACAATGGAAAACCTACAAACAATGTGAGTGAAAAACCTGCAAATAGAAATGAGGGTTAGAAAGAAAAACAAATAAACAACCATGAAAAGAAATTATACCTCACTTAGGTGGAAATGGGCCACCATGCCCTAGCTCATGGGAGCACCTCTCTCTCTTGGTTGGGAAGCAATGGCTTGATGAGATGGATATGGAGGAGAGGGAGAGTGGGTAGTTTGAGAGGCAAAGGTCTCAAAGCATCCACGGGTAGCATAACAATAGGCAAGTGAGGAGTGTTTTGAGAGTGACCCCCCACCCTCCTTTTATAGTTTTTCCAAGGGATTTTAGGTTTTTAAGCCCTTGGTCAAGGATTTAGCCCCTTTTTTGGGCATTTAGCCCCTTCCACCATAACTTTAGCCCCTTTTAGTGGTTTAGCCCCTTTTTTGAGGGATTTAGCTCCTAGGGGGCTATTTTGGGCTCTTTTTGGGGTTTTTTAGCCCTTTTCTTCATCCTTAGGCTCTTTTGTAGGTGTGGGGGTCAAATGGAAGGTCTTATGGAGTGAAATGAGTGTTGTGATATGGTTTTGTGAGAGCCCATTGAGAGCTATGCGGGGGATTTTTGGGTTAATAGCCATACCTGCAGAAGTTGGTGTCCATCACTTGATGACAATGTCATCCGAAGAAGTCAACCTAAATACTGGACATAACCAGTATGGCTCCACCACATCAACCACTGACCCATCAATGAAATATACCTCTACCACTGTAGACATGTCTTTAAATTTACCAAGACCCCCACTCAAGGTGGCTAATGTACCTCGATTTCCTAGGCTTCTCATCGCCAATAAATGCTACTACTAGATCTTCCCTCAACTACAATATGGTTGACAACCTGGCCCAATATCCTACCGCCATGTCTGCTTTGGAAGTCCTTAAAAAAGATGCAACATATCATAAAGCATTGTTGTTTGTGCTAGGTTCTGTTGATCCCTCTGATTATAGGTTGATCACATTCGATTTGGATCAAGGAAAACCTAGGATTCCATCCATTGTCGTCTTCTAGGTTCTGATTTGAATTTGGAATCTGGTCATACATCAATGCATCATTCATGAAGGGTCCTCCACCTGCGTCATGTTGAACACTATTTGGCAGAAGCTCGGGTCTGCTATTATTCAACCGTCTACCACTGCTCTCCATGCCTACGACGATCATTCCACTCAGCCACAAGGTATTCTAACAAACGTCCCTATTGAACTAGATGGTAGAAAAATGTTAATTGACATTGAGGTTGTCAATGCCCAACTTGAATATAACCTCCTCCTAGGGTGTAGCTACATGTATTCCATGCATGTCGTGGCCTCTACGGTATTTCGACTACTGATGTTCCCCCACAATGGGAATATCATAACTGTCAACCAATTGACCTACTACGATCCTAAGGGATCGGCCACACCGAAACATGTCCTCACGACTATTAGCTCCACCATTGAAAGTGTGTCCATTCCATCCCTGTCTGTTGTTGGCCCAGTAATTTTTTCCAACATCCCCATAATGGAAACCTTTTTATCCTTACCACCTCCACCTACATCAACTGAAGGTTCATATTTATGTACTCTCACATCCAACAACATTCTGACCACATTGCAACCTCAATCACAACCTCAAAACAATTCTCTGGGAAACTATTGGTGTTCATTCCCAATCCACATGATTCCTTTCTTGTTTCCACCTTTTGGCATCGTGAGTAATCCTATCATGGCTACTCTAAAGTTACCCAATTTTATGCTAGGAATTCTTGTGTGGTACCTTGAACCAGAAACCCTACCCTCGACTCCCTAGGTTGTGTTGACTACTGTACAACCTATTGAAATGGTGTCACACGCACATCTTGGTCCATCAAATAATCCAATCATCTCCAATTATGCCCCTCCTCCTCCAAATAAGGATGGGGGAAAGGCCTCCAAATCAATGACTAAAGCTCAGTCGACCCCCCTTGCAAATTATCTGACATCCCATGTCACACAACCCAAAATTTTCCATAGTTTCCTATCCTTCTCACTCACATGGATGCTATGGATACATCTAATGTCACTCCATTAGTCATTGTCCCAAATATTTCAACAGTTAAGAACAAGTCATTGTGCACTGACAACCCTTGTGCAATTTGCAAATTGTACGGTCACTACTCTCAGAATTTCCCTGACTTTCCTGAGTATTGGTCCACCCTTAGCAACCTTCAGAAACACTCTCGTGAGTCTGACATCACCATTTGTGAGGAGATCCACCCTTCAGTTTATTTCGTGGATACATCTAACACCATATATATGATCTCCAGTTCTGCTAGTCCTTCCATCCCCTCAGAAATAGAATATCCCTATGATCTATCTACTCATTGTTTTAGCAACGATGACGAAATCATTGAATCTATATCATCTCTTGATTACCCTTGGGATGATATGCATCATTGCTCATTCTTTTCTCTCGATGAACCTCTTTTATCATTAAATCAATACTCAGTTGAAGCCAAAGACTTCATCCATGGCAAATTCGACTGGTTCAAGAACCCTATTCTGACCCCTGATGCCTTTGAAGAGGGTAATATGGTGAAAATTCTTCCAACAATCAAGGTCAACATATCAACTAACCCTTAGGTAGTTGAAGACATTACACTTGGAGGTTCTTTCTCCCCTGAAGAGGTAGCCTCCTACAAAGCTCTTTTTCACGTGTTCAGTGATTTTTTCGCTTGGTCCTATACCGAGATTCCTGGCGCGATCCATCCATCGTCGAAAATCGAATCAAAACTTGGCTTGATGTTGTTCCCGTACTCCAAAATCAAAGACTCATTCACCCCAAAAAGGCTCATCTTGTAAAGGCCAAGATCGATAAACTACACAAATTAGGTTTCATATACCCTATTGTGTATACCACTTGGGTTTTTAATCTTGTTCCCATAAAAAAAATGGTATCAGTCACATCTATCCTGAATTTCGTGATTTAAACTTGGCATGTCCCAAGGACAATTTCCCCACTCCGTTCATTGACTAGATCATTAAATCCTGTGCCGGACATGAAGTATTTTATTTCATGGATGTTTTTTCCAGTTATAACCAAATTCAAATCCGGAAAGAAGACCACTACAAGACTGCCTTCACCACCTCTTGGAGAAAATTTGCATATCGAGTGTTGCCATTCAACCTTAAAAATTCTAGAGCCACTTTTGAACAGGCCATGACATACTACTTCCATGACCTTATCCATATCATCTTGGTCTACTTGGATGACCTCACTTCTTGCTCTTGAAAGTGTTCACAACATTTATAGGACTTATGAAAAGTCTTCTTACGATGTCACAAATGCAACATCCACTTGAACCCTCTCAAGTGTGTGTTTTGTGTCCTAACTAAATATTTACTTGGGTTTATCGTATCCTAGAAAAGGATTCTGGTTGATCCTTTGAAGGCTCAATCCATTCTAAATCTTCATTCCCCACATACCCTGTGCCAATTGCAGAGTCTCCAAGGAAAGGCCAATTTTATTCACCAGAGGTTTTATTCCTGAAGTCACCATAAGTACACTTGGGTCGTAGTTTTTTTTTGCACTGTTTTCACCACAAGTCAGTGATCCCCTCTAGTAGTTGATCCAAGTCTAGTCGTGGTGATTCCATTGTAGAAATTTGTCACACCATTTGCACGTGAGAGGGTGGATCTAACTCATTGACACTGATCCTGTGCCACTGGAGGGTGTGGTCCCACATCTGCACATGCACACAGTATGCTACATGTATGATCTAGATACCACTACACTAGAATACCTTCAGGTCCCAAGAACTTTATTGGAGGCCGAGGCCTCTCTGTATATCCTCGGTATTCCATACCCATGCATGTACCATCCTCTACAAGGATAGGAATATGCCACCATTGTGCAAAAATCTTCGGAGTCGAGAAACAACCTTCTAGATTGCATCCCTCCCTACTAATTCTTTGCACCATTTCTGGAGTCACATCGATTTGCATTCCACCATGTGAATAACACCTTGTACCACAACAGGATTTGAACCCAAAATTCAACGACAGAATCGGATTACGTTTGATGTAAAGTATGGATGTGTTGGATTGCAATGATGAAAAGTACTATAGCTTCTGATTTCTTTTGTCAATTCTGAGTTTTCAACGTCCTTAGTGTAGGTTTTTTGACGACACGTTGCAAGACTATATCATCAGTTATGCGACAGATGTTTGTCAAAATTGTGACAGACATGTGTCAAATTTGTGACAACACGTGGAGGATGAGTCATCGAATATCCGAGAATAGTGTATCGAAGTTTAGATGCCACATTAAAAATGGGTCATTGGATATTCGATGTCCTTGGGATATTTTTTGAAATAATTTAAAGACATATTTCAAATAATTTAAACACATATTTTTGACAGTAACTAGGTTCATATCGTCTAATATTCGACAACTCTTGAATTATAAATATAAACATTTTTAAACATTCCGACATGTTTTCTATATAAGCGAAGGACTATCTGCGTAAATTATTTATTCCTCGATGGACGGTTTAAGGAATTGTTTTATTCTTCAACGAGCGGTTGCGGGAATTTTTTTTTCTTCGACAGATAGTTTGCAAGAATTATTTTATTCTTTGAAAAACCTCCATTTGAGAAAATTGTGATGGGTGGAACATGTTTTTTTAAATTGGCGATAGTTTTCATTCATGAAGTTTGTGACAAAATGTCAAATAGAAATAATCCCGAACCAAATGAACACCATCGACAATTGCTTCCTAAACTATGGGATGCAACAAAATGAAGGGGTGATGGCAAATTTTATTGTCCATGTACTCAATGTAAGGGATTTAAGAGGAGAATAATATTGATCTCAACAGCCACAAAACATTGTAGGGAACATGGACACGTTGAGGGGGCCAATGAGTATCATCCATTTGTAGGTTTAGCATTATAAAGTTTTTTATATTCATTGCTTTGGTTAATGTATGTATTATTTTAATATTTCCTATATTAAATTATATCGATTGATGTTTTGATGTATTTATAAAGGAAATACACCCTACAACATATCGTCCATAGGAAGTGCTTTCAGAACAAGTTCCAGATCAGGATCATGGATCGTTTATTTTTAATGGAGAACACGTGAATGATCATATTGAACAAGATTACCATACTGATAATGTAGTTGAGGACGATGGTACAAATACATTGATCCATGATTCATTTAATGTTAGAATGGATGATGATGATGACGATGATAATGAAAATGATGATGACTTTGATGATGTTCACAATATACCTCTTCTCGATAAGGAATATGAACACCTTTATGAAGGCTCCAAAAAAAATCTTCTCTCTGTTGTATTCTTGATAATGAACTTGAAGGTTATGAATGGTCTTTCAAACATATCAATCACACATATGCTAAGGTATGTAAAATAATCCATCACATATATATGATTGTGATAAATTTTATCTATATTCCTCTAATAATTGTATTGTTAACTCATTATTGATCATCATACGGATGAAGTGTATTTTGTAATATTATTTATTTATTAAATTAACTATATATATATA
>LPNX010022370.1:0-79337 GCA_001517045.1 Pseudotsuga menziesii
ATAGATGGACTTTAAAGCTTTCTAGTCAAAATGGAGGTTTTATGAAGGAAATGAGGGTTATATAAGAGGCAAAAAGGGTCAAAAACAGTGCCCAACAGGAATATATGAGAATTTGACTGTATGGAACTTCAACATGCAACTAAAAATCCTTAATTAAGCTCCAATTATAGTTATGAATGGTATATCCATCAACCAACTTGGAAATTAATCCAGCTCAAAATTGGTTCACAAGTAGGGAGAGTGAACACTCACTGTGCATTGGACAAGAAAAATATCTCCAAAATACCAAAGGCAAATTAAAAAATGATCAAAATCTATTATCCTTCCTCATGACATCCTTTTATTAAATTCATGAGGATTTCCCTCCATGGGATTCCTCCATCGCATCTTAGTGGTTTAGTAACTCTCGTGACACTTGTCATCATCTTCATGCTCCAATTCTTTCCCCAATTCAAATGGTTGCCTATAACTCCCAAATTTGAAATATTGGGGGCTATTTTTATCCCTATCATGTCATATTTTTCATATTTGTGATAGAATCTTTCATCACTTGTTGTGATAGAGTGCATAAAATATCCTTCCAAGTGGCACACATTGCCTTCTAGTCTCTTCCTCTTCCATGGGAGTTACTCTCCTCTACCAATTCGAATTACTTAGCTCATTATATGCTATTTGACACCACATCACCCTCCAATATTTTTACATTACACATGTGTTCAAATTTGTATGAAGATCATGCCAAGTGTGGGGGGAATCTAGTCATCCAAAGGCTCTACAAGATTCACGCCAAGTGTGGGGGGAATCTAGTCATCCAAAGGCTCCACAAGATTCCAATTGTATTCATGAACCCATGCCACATTATTTTCTTAACATTTATCTTTTATGTGACCCATTCAAATGTGAATATGGTAAACTAAAGTCCTTTTGGATCCCATAGCCCCTTTATTACAAAATTTATGTCTCCATCTCAACCTAGGGAACTTGTAGGTTGGTGAAACATTATTTACAAGTAGTCTCATTTGAATGGGGACATGACAGTCCTCCCACCCAATATTTCTTGTCCTCGAGCAATTTCAAGTTTTGGTACTATAAAATGTGTTCATCTTCCCAAGTGGTATCTTCACTTTATACTCCTTCCATAGCACCAAGTGCTCTCTTATGGTTATGCTACAATTTTCTTTAGCTGCCATTTGAGTAGGGGCACTCATGTATTGCAATTTTGTGTTTCAAAAAGTAAAGATACTTGGATTTTGCATTTTGATATATCATTTGAAATCACCATTAAACACCAAAAGATTAATTAATTCCATCAAAACAAAATTTGCACAAATAGTCTTTACCTCCATATTTTGGAAACCTTTTATGAACTTTCAAGACCCCCTTTTTTTGCTCTTGTATAATTCTTTGAAGTTGGCACTGAGTTACCCAAATTTGTGTCTTTTAATATCTTAAGAAAAATTTAGAGAGGAACACCATGCTTGCTGCTCCACTACTCTGATTACAACTACCTTCTCAAGTGGTGACTCAATCTCCCATACTACTTGCTGCCCCCAAAATTGTAATTTCCCTCAAAATTGAAACCAAGAAATACCAGGATCCCATTGCTTGTATTGCACCCTTCCAAACATCCTGATTACACAATATATATCATGGAAGCACATAACAACATAATACAAGTGTACATCAAGAAGGTACCTCATCAAAGAATCAAGAAAGTGCTTGTACATCCAAGTAAGTAGATCATCATTTGGCCCATACACACAAGCATAGAGTATTATATCAAATCTTCCCCAATGACATAGGTCAGGATACCATGTCCTATAATTCTGCTCCAAAATAATGTGATATGCATCAAAATAATAAATAGCCATGTGTTCTTTCATCCAAGAAGTGAATGAATAACCTCCACCAAAATCTAAACCCAATAAGGAGAAAAGAAAACATGAAAACTTCAAGTGGCTCAACGAAGTCTCATCAATACACACATGAATATGTATATCATCATAATGTAACAAAGGATGCTACTGAAAATGTAAATAAAATGGAACTCTAGTTATTCATATCAAAAGGAGAGATAAGAAGTCCATACTCTTCATGTGCCACCATAAAAAAGAAAACTTTCACCCATACTACATTAGAATGAATGCTGCAAAATATGGAAGTGTAGGATGTAGGAGAAAGAACCAACTCATCCAAATGATCATAAAGTGCAAAATATTCATCATGTGAAGGATACATAGGGTTAGGAACATGGACCTCCCTCAAAAATGCAAAACTTTCCTCATAGGCCGGTTCCAAGGTAGTGGAATCATGCACTTCTTCAAAAAGTGTGCACCCATTTTCAAGAGGCAACTCAAGTTCCTCTTCCCCACAACAAGTGATTGTATCTCATGAAGATCATATTCAAACACATCAAGAACCTGCAATTTTCCATGTTTCTAATGATCCCTCATGTCATGAGAATACTCCAAGCAATCTACCATATGACAATCCGAAACATAGGAGGAAGAACAAGTATCTTGCAACCTCTCAAGAAGGTTCTCATTTTGAATTCTGGGCTTATGAATATCCTCATTATTATTAAAGTATGCTTCATGTAACCATTCATTAGGCTCAACCAAATTGTTTCTATAAAAAAATGAAGACATAAAATTACCTTCGATGTTGCACATTGCTCTTTGATTCTTCTCTATGTCTTCAAGGGAGGATGGCTCCTCCAATGAATGAACTTTACAACAAGAATTTGACACCAATTCTTTAGTGTCATGGAGTATACTAAGGGCCTCATGGATGTTCCCTTCACTCATATTCAAATACCCTTAAATCAAGGATGGTTCATGGGAGAAAACCTCCTCCTCTTCTTTCTTCTTGAAGCTCAAGTGGTGATGGGGAAGTTGATATTGGTTCTTCATTATATGTCACAAGGTATTCATCTTCGTGCTTATGAGAACTTTGTATTGCAGCAACATTTTCAAATCTGATCTCTATGTCACCAACATAGAGTTGTGAGCACCCATCAATAGGCACTCCTTCATAGTTCAAGGATCCATCAGTAGATTCTCTTTTATTTGCACAACCCCCATCAGCAAGGATTGTGTGCTTGTATTCACCTTCCTCTTCATGTTTTATCTCTACAATCACCTCAAGGTGATTGATTCTCCACTTTATGAATCTATGCCTCTTCCTTTAATGGTGTATCTAAGCTCTTTTTATCTCCTTTAGAACAAAATTTCTTCCACATGATGTCCTTATAAGTATTTATAGCTTCTTCATTTATAGGGTAGGATAAGTCTTTTTATCTTTTCACAAGTAGGCTGATTTTTCTTTAATGAGTCCACATATGCACTATTAGGCCTATATCCAAACACACACTTAGCGAAGTCTTCAAAAGGGTATGCCTTAGATGCCTCTCCCATCACATTAAGATATGCTTGATATTGTTGGGGTAAAGTTTTACATGTTTATATAAATATTTCTAATTCATACATAGGATTATCTCGTGGTGGTTTGGAACATACATATTCATAATACACAGGATCATAAGAAGAACCCTCACCCCTTCTGAAATTGTAAGAAGTGTTGCAAGATGGCAACTCTTCCTCATACCATTCACTTTCTTCTTCATATTGCTCATAACTATCTTCACATGAGTCATCAAAATAGTAAGACATGGATGAAAATTTTTATTCAATGGATGTTCTTAATGCACGGGTTCAAGGACCATGCTTTGATACCACTATAATGTCCCTACTTGGAATTTTGGAGAAAAGTACAAATTGGGCAAAATTTGAGCATAACTAGTCATGACTCTAGAGGGTTCCAACTTTCACCAAATGGTCCCATATTTGAAAGGAAATGGTATGGTGAGTATTAAAACATACCAAAGTGTTTTAGGGACACTTTGTATCTGAATTTATACCTCTACAACCTTGTTTGGGGTTAAGGAGAAACAATGCACATTTACTAGGAAAATGTGGTCAACTAGTCCTTCTTGGTTTGGTTCCAAACACCACCGAACCTTTCCAAAATTATTATGGATGGATCCTATGGTATATAAAAAATATGAACAATTTCATTTTGACATGTTACTCTATTTTTTACAACTTTGGCCAATTTCTAGCTTTAGACTAGTGAAACCCAAGTTGACCCAAATGCACCCAAAGGACTTCAAACTACGTATGGAATATATTAAGGGGTATTAGGAAATCCTAATGCATAATATGAATTCTAATACACTTTCCAATTGATTCTTCAACTTGCTTTTGGACATAGGGAAAGAAGGAGAAAAACACTAGGGAAACTATGTTAAAACCCCCAAGGGTAGATGACACTTTTTTCTCTCCAAATGCAATATCACCCTCCCAAATTTCATAACAGAGTATGGCAATCAATATAAGGAATAAATGGATGTAATTATTTATGTTTATTAATATTTTCAAAATTCTTATGAGGCACAACATCTATAGGGTAACTTTCAGTGAATTTGCTTTAGGTGAAATGAAAACTAGTGGAAGCCAAACACATGAAAACTAGTCATTCGAGCTCATGGGAATGCAAGCCTTTCACACATGGATTTCTGATATTTCGAATTACAGAGAATATGGGAATAAGAGTGCAGATATATGCATCATATAAATTTCCTCATACAAATCTGTTATAGAACTCTTTCCAAAATGGAAGCCAAATACAAGAAAACTTAGTCATTCAAGAGCATGGGAATGCAAGCCTTTCATACCTGTATTTCTGATATTTCGAATTACAAAGAATATGTACATGATATTACAGAGCCATAGATCATATTTCACAAATTTTTCATCAAATAAACTCAGAAAAACGCAAGCACCACTCTAACAAGTGCGCCCTCAACATGAGAGTGTGGGGGAATGGAGAAGGGGGGATTAGAGAATAGGGGAATAGATGAGAATTCGACTGTATGGAAATTAAACCTGAAAATATAACTCATTCATTAAGCTCCAATGATATATTTGAATGGCCTCTCCATCAACCAACTTGGAAAGGAATCCAACTCCCTCTAAATTGGTTCACAAGTAGGGAGAGTGAACACCCACCGTGCAATGGACAAGGAAAATCTCTCCCAAATGCCAAAGGCCAATTAAAAAATGATAAAAAGCTATTATACTTCCTCATGAAATCCTTTTATTAACTTCATAAGGCCTCCTAAGTTTGAATATACCTCCATGAGAGTCCTCCAACTCATCTTAGTGGTTTAGTAACTTTCATGACACTTGTCTTTCTCTTCGTGCTCCAATTCTTTCCCCAATTCGAATGGCTGCCTCTAACTCCCAAATTAAAAATATTGGTGGCTATTTTTAGCCTTGTCATGTCATATTTCTCATGTCTGCAATCAAGTCTGAATTTCTCATATTTGTCATATAATCTTTCATCATTTGTTGTCATACAATGCATGGAATCTCCTTCCAAATGGCACACATTGACTCCTAGTCTCTTCCTCTTCCATGGGAGTTACTCTCCTTTACCAATTTGAATTCCCTGGCTCATTATATGGTATTTTACACCACATCACCCTCCAATAATGTTACATTAACCATGTGTTTGAATTTGGATGAAGATCATGCCAAGTGTGTGGGGAATGTAGTCATTCAAAGGCTCCACAAGCTTCCAAGTGTCTTCATGAACCCATGCCACATTATTTTATTAACATTTATCATTTATGTGACCCATTAAATGTGAATATGGTAAACTAAAGTCCTTTTGGATCCCATAGCCCCTTTATTACAAAAGTTATGTCTCCATCTCAACCTAGGGAACTAGTAGGTTGGAGAAACCTTATTTGCAAGTAGTCTTATTTGAATGGGGGCATGCGATTCTTCTTCTCTATGTTGATGATTTATTCATCACAAGTACTGAGAGACTCATTGTAGGGTGCAAGCAAGATCTTGCTTCAGAATATGAGATCAAAGATATTGGGTTGTTGTGTTATTTTCTGGGATTGGGGTATAGCAAGAGCCTGGTAATATTTTCTTGTGGCAAGGAAAGTATTGATTAGACATCAGGAAGAGATTTAATATGGAGGATTGCAGGCCTATGTATACAACTATGATCACCAACTGGAAGAATTTGAATGCTTTTGAAAGTGAGTTAGTGGATCCTACTTTGTATCACCAACTCATTGGCCCATTGATGTATGTTGTCGACACCAAGCAAGATTTGTGTTTTGTAGTGAACACTCTCAGTTAGTACATGGTTGATCCAAGGAGAGTGCATTGGGTAGCTGCAAAACACATGCTCATGTACGTTTTTGGTTTGATGGATTATGGTTTGGACTATAGGATATGGGATGGAGTTAGTTTGGTTAGATACCCATACTCGGGTTGGGTAGGATGTGTGACAGAACAAAAGAGCACTTTCAGGGGTTGTTTCAGTTTGGGCACGACAATAGTGTCGTGGTTTAGTCAGAAGAAAATTTTAGTTGTACTCAGTTCTGTTTAGGCAGAGTACATGGCATCCAGTCAGGCTAGTTGTAAGGCCTTGTGGTTTCACAATTTATTGGTGTGATTGCTTCATTAGGTGCTGAGGCCTGCGATGATTTACTATGACAATCAAAGTTGCATTAAACTCTCTAAGAATCTAGTTTTTCATGACAAGTCGAAGAACATTGATATCAGATATCATTTAATTTGAGACTATGTCTAGAGAGGATTTTTTGAGTTGTAGTACATATCCACTAATAAGAAAGTTGCAAATCTCCTTATCAAATATTTGGGGAAGGTCAAGTTTGTCTTCTTCAAAGACAAGCTGGGAGTGGTGAAGAAAAACTTCCTATGTAAGAAGGAGTGTTGACTTTTTTTACCTTGGACGTGTTCCCCTAGTGACATTTTTCCTAACACATTAAATGGAGAAAAGTGACATGACCCTTAATATTAATTTCATATGTTTTGAAGTTAAGTTCATTTTATGAGTTTTAAATAATTTTTTGCTAATTTAATGAGAAGCTGAGAAAAAATGATTTTTGAGTTGGGAAAAGTGATTTTTCCTCAACCCTTGATTAGACACATTAAGATCCAATTTGGGCCCTTGGATCTTGTGACCATTAATTTACTCTCATTGAGCAACCAAAAAGTCTCGGGTCAAGCAAGAGGCACTTAATTCTTCCATGAGCATTGGAGAGGTCGACTTCTTGAGCAAGAGAAGGAAAAGGAGAGAGGAGATATTGTTAGCATGCATCTCAAGGCACCTACAAGAGTAAAACAACATCACAAAAATGAGAGGCACACAATTTGAGGAGAGAACATCAACACAAATCCCAAGGCCACTGGCACAATTTTTATGTAGCTGAGGGCATTAATGGAACAAAATTCGAATGAATTTATTATTTTTAAAGTAGGAATGAAAATAGAGGTAGAAGGATGAATGGGGCATGAAATTTGAGGAGGAAATCAGACTGTGTGAGATAATTCTTACTGTGTTGAGAAGGGCACGAATTTTGAGGTTGGGTATCCACTAAATTTGAGACAGTCCTATAACCGTTTCCAAGGAATATTTTTGGTCTTCAGTGGTTGATGTATGTTGTGCTGACCATGTTATTAAAATTATGTACATTTTTTAAGAAGAAAATAAAATTACTCTCTCTCACACACACAGGTTTTCCTCTTAGGGGTTTTTTCCTTTAGCATTTTCCCAAAAATCATTGAGTCTGATTTTATTGTGTGTGTATTTAATTATGCTCAAAATGTTGGAAATTATTCACGTGTTTCAAGTACATAATTTGTTTAAGAGATTAATGTTCATTTTTAGCAGTCAAATTCGAATGGGGTTGGGCATTAAATAACAATGTTATGAGAAAACGTGAAACCAAGTTGGGGAATCATAAATTTTCATGGTCTACTGGAGAATATCATTTTGGGTGGAATGATTCTCATTAGGTCCAACACTTCAATTATAAGAAAAGTGTTGGCTATACTAAGAACAACTTCTAGCTCAAGGGGTTAGCTCAACTAGTTGTCACAAATCTTAGTGTTCATTTGGCTAGTTTCTTGTTAATGGACATTTTATTCAAATCCCTATACGTGGATCACACTAGTATACATCCATGAGTTTATTAGGGATGTCATTCATATTGTGGGGAAGCATCCATTGAGTTTTCTTACAATAATTTCCTCAAAAAAATATATGATCAACTTCATTTTCACTTTTATATTATGAATCTCAACTTTTCTTTAATTTTAGTTTATTAGTATTTTTTTAAACAAGAACGATTATACTAAGCGACAGTGGTCTAACCACTAGTAAGAACCAAAAAATTCAAGTGCCAACAAAGTAGCAGCATATAGCCTTAATACAACTAAGAGCCCTTGAGGAAGCGACAAAAATCGGCCCTTGCGGAAGCGGCAAACAAACAGTCTTAAGATAAACCATAATTCATTCCTACTAACAGAGTTTATACGAACAGAAAAATTGACATAGATACTAACTTAAAGGGCCTTTCAAAAGTTAGAACTACGAACAGAAACTACAGGCATCCATGATCAGTTCCTTCAAGGCGTGAAGAGGGTCCAGAGCTTCCTTGCATTTCCAATCTTGCCACCTTCATCTCCATTATTTCAAGCTTGACTTCCAGTTGCACCAAGAACTGGATAAATACCTGCTCAGTCTTCAAAATACCTCGTTCGAATTATTTCCTGATATGGATTAAGTCTTGGTCTGTGTTTTCCAGTCTATGCCCCCCTTCGAAATCCATGCAATGAAACAAACGATCCAATTTTTTCACCTTCCTTTTGATAACCCGCAATTCCTCATCGAAATTCCTATCCGGAGAGGATGCATAGGATTCAGGGGGGGAATCCATGAATACACCAAGCAGCAATAGATGCCCAATACCATAGGAAGCATCAACTTCATAGATTTTCTAGCGTTGAGAAATTAACAGCCAACCACCACCTTTAATAGTTCCAGGGTCGATCCACAACAACATGCAAACTGATGCGGTTGTATTGGGAGTCCTCATTTGTTTTAATGCAAGCAATGGGTGAAATTAGAGCGACATAAGGTGAACTTAGGGAGGTACAAAACTAGTCGGCCTCCCTTTAAACTGCATTAACCAGAAGCGTGGAAGCCTCCTTCCTTCACATGTCAACCCTCGTCTCCAAGGCTTGCCAAAGCAGTGATGGGACAGCCGATTGCACCCACGTTCAGTAACACGCGAAGAGTCATGATGGCCAACAGGGACAAGGTAATATGGGTGCCCATCTCTAAGGGATAGGGCTCCAGGTTTTGCGACCATTGAGGTCAAGAGTCCCCCGAGCCAATGAGGAGGCCGCATTGGCTGCTAAGTCAGCCCTAGCATTTTTATTCCTTAGCACATGGAAGGCTTCAAAATTTTGAAAGAAGGAGTTGATGCTTTGGATTTTTTATTAATTGCTGAATATTTATGTCTTCGGGGAGCTTTCCTGAGTTTAGGGCTTGAATAACTAGTCGAGAGTCCCCAATCACCACAATGTCCTTTAATCCCTATTTTTGGTGAGCTTTAGGCCCTGCTAAAATGCTAGTGCTTCCGCCATATTGTTTGATTCGATACCCAGTCCCCAAAAGAAGGAAAGTTCCTGGTTTCCATCCGGGGAAAGAATTACCCCGCCCCCCCTTGCCTCCCCACTTAAAAGAAAATTTTAGTTTGTTAGTATTACATTATGTTATAAATCTCATTCATTCTAGAATGTACTTTTATTTTATTGCAATTATGCCTTCTCTTTCTTTTATTTTAGAATAATAATAACATATTTTTACTTAATTTCTCATTAAATGATACCCCTATAACTCTTCACCTCTAAGAAATTTGTTTTCATTTTCTTAAAAAAATACTTTTTATATTAAAATCAAGAGCATAAACAAATGTAATCACCTTACAATTGTTAGAATTGTGAAAAAAATAACCCACGACGAAAATTTTATGGTAAAAGCCAAATTTACTTGGATGATTAATGTAACGGTAGTATCTATGTTGAAAGGTAATATATATTGATGTATCGCTTTGAGGCATTTGTAAATGTGTAAGCCATGTTGTGGGAAGATTGTAATATTTACGTCTGAGCAATAAGAATACCGATATCTTGTCTTGTTGATGTTTCCTTGACTTCTTGTTAAGGTTTTACCACATAAATATGTGTATTGTGGATTGTTATTTTGTTATCTTGTTCTAGCAATTAGTTATCATATTTGCTGCTCATTTTCTCTATGATCTCTCGTTCCTCAACAAGTGGTATCAAAGGAAGGTTACCGTGTGTGGATGCATTTGAAGTCTGCCATTTGAGAAATAAATAGAGTTATTATAGTAGAAGGAGAGAGAGACCTCCTCATTCTCATTTCATATAAAAATGATCAAGATAGTGAGAGTCATTCATCAGGGACCTTGCAGGTGTAATAGGACAATATTGTGTACATCATTGAACATACCACATATTATCTTGTGTATATATCTCGCATACGACTTCGCGAGTGTGTTTGGACCACATGAGGAAGGAACGATGATTGGAAGACATCAGAAGCCCCATGAATTGAATCCCACAAACAAAGAGTGATGGGATGTATTGGAACAGTAGATATGCTTCAAGTTAAAATTGTGACACCATTGTAAATATGTGCATTAAAACAATGAAAAGGAAATTGCGGTAAAAGGAAAAGACCTCATGGACCAAAACTCCTAGCACCTTGGTGAAGAATCCATGAGCTTGCAGACTTCCTGAAGAACTCGGATCTCGGCTCACGCATGAGGAAATCTATGCAAATAGCCAATATTTTTCAAAAGATCTTGAATTTTCTGCATGAAGACAGACACACACATTGCCAGTACCACAAAAAAAGGATACAAAATTCCAATGATGAAGGTTTCAAATGCAAAGTTCAAGGTGGAGAAATTCAATGGGAGAATAATTTTGAGTTGTGGAAGATTAAGATGCATGGATTTTTGGTGCAACATGGATTGCATAAGGCATCGATAGGAAAGACAAAAAAAACTTGCAACTTTACTAACGAGGACCATGAAACTCTAGATGCAAGAGCTCTCAACACCATTTTGTTGTGTTTTGTAGATGATGTTCTTTTCAATATTATTTGAGAGGTAATAACAGCATGCTTATGAATTAGAATGGATAACCTTTCACTAGTACAAAATGGGTGATAAGTGACTAAAAAATGACTAAAAATGGGTGATAGGTGACTTAAAAATGACTAAAAATTGGTGATATGTGACTAAAAAATGACTAAAAATGGGTGATAGATGACTAAATTTGGTCATGTGACCACTGGTCATAAACTAGCAGTCACTTATAACTCAACCAAATTGGTCATTTATCACTTGGTCATAAATTTCTTGAATTGCTTCATGAGTTGGTCAGATATTTAGTCATTAGTTGTCGTTATTTGGTCATTTATTGTTTTTATTTGGTCATTTATTTTGTCATTAATTATCATTGTTTGGTGGTACATTTAGTCATTTATTTAGTCATTGGTTGTTGTTAACTGGTCATTTATTCAGTCATTGATTGTTGTTAACTAGTTATTTATCTAGTAATTGATTGTTGTTAACTCATCATTTATTTAAAAACTTGGTCGATTTGGCTTTGAAACCTTTGCATGATCTAATTAGAGCAACCCCTTGTTTTATGGTGAACTCTTCCAGTAAAAATATTAAACTACTAATCAAACTAAGTGGTTGTGATCCATAGAGGATTTTAATCAAGGATATTTTTTTTCTTATTCACAAATTCTTGAAGTCAATATAACCCAATCACAAGCAAAGTTGAGTCCTTGAGCATCGAGAATAATGAAAAGGTATAAAACTCTTCTCAAATCTTTTGATGCTGAAAATAATAATGGAGGTAGCCCCCACTAGAATTTGGCATATCAAGCGTCAAGTGTAATAGATTTCAAAACAAAAAAGTCACAAATCTATAATAGTCTGATCCACATAAAGAATCATGAACAAACAAACCCCGACCTCTCTTACATTCCAAATAGCAAAATTTTTGATGAGTTTCAAGAGTGGGGGATGAGGAGTATTATTCCCAAGGAGGTACAATCACTAGATAGGTCAATCCAGAATCAATGCAATCAAGGTATCATTCTAGTGTTCTTACATAATAAAATAAGGCCCAAAGTCTAAATTGCTCTCTAATCCTTTTAGTGGTCCAACATCAAATTAATTTATACATCACAAACAAAACATTTATGAAATGACTAATGGGAAATTGACATGTTGCACATAAGGAAAATCTTTCAAAACACTAAAATGCTTCAAGAATGCACTTGAGGCAAAACTTTGAAAAGGAAAAAATGCTTGTATGTATGCAACAAAAGCATTCATGGCCTTCCATGTGCCCCAACATATATTGATAAAAGATAATGTTAAACATTAAACAAAAAAAGTTACAAGTATTCCCTTAACCCTATGTTCATGTATAAGAAATAAACAATTGAAAAGCTTAGCATAATGAGAGCATCCTCTATGACACAATTCCTAAACAAATCAAAGATAACGACGAACATTGATAAACAAGCACTCATTTAATTTCAAAGTACAATCTTAAATGTAACATTTTTGTAATCAGAAATGAATGACTTATAAATGTTTCATCTTTGGAAAAAGAGAACACATTACCTTGATTATCACAATAATTTGATAATGACTTTATTATATTCCCCATCAATGCATATACATTAGCAAGGTCTTGCTTCCTTATGGTGGCATCTTCCAGGTTAGAACATACATTATTGCTAGAATCAAATGTAAGTGGGAAAGATCATTCAATAAAAAACCAATTTCAACCCTTGATGTTTCCAAGACAATCAAAAAATACATGCAAGAAAAATAATTACTAATAACATCATATGTACATTCATTAAACAAATTTGCAAATTGTTTGCCCTAGGAAAAGATAGATAGATTTCAATTAGAATTATGCTCGAGAATGTGAAGAGTCTGGTCGCAGGAAGAAAGAAGCAGGTGAGGAAAGAGAAGAATTTGTGACAGAAGCATACGAGGAAGAAAGAGCTAAGACAAAAGAAGTAATCGTAGAGGAAGTGGCGACAGAAGCAGCCGCGACAGAAGGATAAGCTGGGATGAGATCAACCACGATGGAAGAAACCACAATATAATGCATGCAACGGCTAAAAAAGACAACTCGAGAGATCATGGGTACGAATTCGGCTAGAGTCACACATGCTTTAAGGAATAAATCATATTTGTATTTTGGGTCGATAGTGCTTACTGACAATTCTAAGTAGAATAGGAATGACAGCCTGTTGGCTAAAATAATGAAGTCGGCTGAATACGACATGTAAATAGTCTATAAAATGGAGAACCCAAGTCGTGTGCAAGTTGCTAACTCTGTTAATAGAAAAGAGATAGTTACAGTGTCTATTGTCTATATCTTTAGGAAGATTCATAGGTGGTAGAGAAGAATGAGTCGATCCAGGCTGTGTGCGGATTGACATTAGAGTGAAGTAAAAGAAGATTCAACGACAGAAGACCAAAGAGCATGAGAGGAGAGAGAAGATTGTATAGATAATAGAAGAAGATATAGAATAGAGTTTGTAGTTGAGTGCACAAACAAAAGGTTCCATATATTTCTCATTCGAGATGAAGATTGCTTTTGTGGTTTTTCCAGGATGGGTTTCCACGTTAAATACTGTGTCAATGTGCAGTTGATGAATGTGTTTATTGTGGTTGAGTGTGTATGATGAATGTGCTTATGTCACATGAATGTATATTGTGAATAAGGGTTTATGTATTTGCTTATGAATGAGTTCTTTTATGCATGTGTCGCAATGTTGATAGATAACGTTTGTGTTAAGAGCTTATATTATTGTTATAGCAAAGTAGCATCTTAACTGTGCATAGTAAGAATAAGTAATATACCCATCGGCTTCGGTCGAGTGAGATAGAAAGGCGCCAAGGAAGAGGAAATCCTTGTGCAACTACAAAAACATGGTTCTGGCAGTTACCCATAGGAGATATCTCGAGTGAGACTGCATCTGCGTCGCAGGTGCTTCCAACTGGACCTTGCTATGTCAGGTCGATATCTTGGGTTTTATTGTCGTCCAAAGAAGGTATGAACCTAGGTTAAAGGGAGAAACACCAACAAATGTTTCAGTTGTCAGGACCCTGAATACTTTTAGTGAGGGGTAGGTTTTGGCATCCGATGAATCCAGAAATCGAAGAGTGGGTGGATTCTAAAGCATTATAGTTTGCACAAGAAGAAATTAAAGGATCGTGGTTGAATCTGACGAGGTGGTTGGAGCGATATATCTATACAAAGATTCATGAGGTTTTATTTTGTGAGTTTCCAATTTTTTTGTATTAGTGGTTATTAAAGCTAGCGACCCGGTGAAAAATTTTCCAAGGAGGAGAACCGACGCAGTGGAATCCTCAGTTGATTCAATGACTGAAGAGAATTAGCAACCCTATATCTAGGGTTGTTGATTTCTTGGTAGACGGTATTGTGGAGGGATACATTACTGAGTTTCTTGTCAACAAAATAACCTCATATAGTGAGGCGGAAAGAAAAAATTTCCAAGGATCACAAGGAAGGTGTTTGACATCCTTGAAAATCTAGACTAAAATGATCGTATGCAAGAAAGGGACCCTGAGAATGGAGTTTGAATCATAAAGGACTGTGCGCAGAAATCTGGGATAAGTTGCGGAAGAAGTGCGAGAAAAGTGGATCAAAGTAAGTTGAGATGTTCCACGTTGATATCAGAACTGAAGTATAAGTTGGACGTTTAATAAGTGGAAGAATATTTCGGTCAGGAAACAGAATAATAACTATGACCAGGAGAGGAAGTTTCAGTATGACCAGAGGAGAGGACTACGACTTGACATCGCACTTTGATGAAGGTTATTGCGAAAAGGAAGAGGGATATCAGCCTATATCTAAAAGAGAAGAAGAAGAAGAAGTAGAAGCTCTAGATGTAGAGTACAAGTACGACACACCTACAACCCCATTCACATCTCCAGAAGAAAGGTCCAAAAAATCATCTCCTTGTGGGTTTGTCAATACAAGTAATACTAATTGTGTGAATAAAGGACAAGGGAGTCATGTTGGCTGAAAATTTTGTCCAATAGTATGAAGGACCAATACAATGGTTGGGAATGATATTAAGTTGTCAATATTTAATGGAAATGGGTTAGAAGACCCTGAGCAACACTACTTTCTATGTGAAGTTGTATGGGTCGTGTGACAGGTCCAATATGAAGCAATAAAGAAGGCGTAGATGAACATAACCCTGAGGTGTCATGCGCTAGACTAGAATATGAAATTTTCTATAGTTTCGGTAGGAGTCACACATAAGAAACTCGCCCAGATTCGAGCAGGACTAAAAGATGAATTCATAAAGTCAAAATTTGAGTCGCAGTGCATCACAGAGATTAAAGAGATTAAGTAGTTATTTACGGAGTATGTATGGGACTTTGACCATATATTTAAGACATTGATCGCTAAAGTAAGATTTTATATGTCATATGTACAACACAAATAATGGTTCATTGCAGCGTTGTTGCTGCACATCTGAATTCCATTGATACAGCAGAAGATTGCATCACAAACTAAAGCCCTGGAGATAGCAATGAAGTTGGAATCCTCACCGATTGGAGAGACCGGTGTAGGAATAATGCAAATTCAGTCGCAACTATCCAACCTTACGCTGCAACTCCATGTCATTAAAAAAGGGAAATATATCCAAGAAGAAATCTGGTGTATCAGATGCAGAACTGAGGGACAACATAATGACAATTTCCCAACATCCATGAACTATGTCGCAGCAGGAGCGCCAAATCCAATAAATACACATGGAATGCCTTGGTGTAGAATATGTCAGACTCGAGGCAATCGGTCATAAGAATTATTTTATTTGTAGAATATTGTAAGTACACCAGCTAACCTGTACAGTAAATTTTGTAAATTTGTAGGCCATGATAGAAGGACTGCAAAGCATTCCACCTGCTCGAGGAGAAAACAGTGGATACCTACTTAATGAAGAATGAAGAGTAGATGCTAGTTGAGCGAGCACAATCTCAATACCCACCCACTCACTATCCACCATCCCAATATCAACAAGCTCTGTATCCTCAACCCCAATATCAACAAAATTAGTATCCGTAGCAACACTACCCTCAACCCAGAGGGGGTGGAAATTTTTAGGGTCAAGGACAACAAGGAGTAGGAGGATTCGGTCGTGGAAGAGGCCAAATCATATGTTATAATTATGTACAACCAAAACATTTTTCTTGGGATTGCACGAGTCCTAAGAAGGCATGTTCGTATTGTAAAGTTGTCGACCACACTATTGAGGAATGTCCTCAATTGATTCCTAAGTGGCATGCCAAGAGTATGGTAAATCCAATTCCTATACAGAATCCCAATATGAACCCTAATCCGAATATTCAAAATATCTCTGCTGAGTTGAGGGAACCGAATATTGTTGTCGTAACATGAGGAGGTGTTACGACTGGAGCAGACCAAGACACACAACATGGACAACCGCAGGTGTGACCAACGACATAAAAGAAAGTGTCATTCAATGCCCAAAAGGAGAAGGTTGTTTTCTTAGACGCGCGACTAGAATTCCTTGACAGGAATCAAGCGTCAACTTCTGTTGCCATGACATCTAACAGACCAATAGTGGGAATACTTGAGACGTTTGACCAGCTATTCAGAAAGCATCCAACGGGAAAGGTTAGTAATCTTAAAGAAATTCTCAAAATTTGTTTATTACTAATACATGATAAAGAGGTTTTCATAGAATTGACAATCCTAATAGAAGAACCTCAAGAAGAGTTGCGACTAGACAAAAGAGTTAACCATGTCGGAAAAAGGTTAAAGACCGGTCACGAGTTAAGAATGACCACCCAAATAGGATATTATGATATGGATTATATAATTTTGTACTTGGGCTCTAATGTCAAAATTTTGACAATACAAACATGGGAAAGCATGGGGAAGTTGCGACTGGAGTGGTCCCATATTCAAATCAGATTAGCAAATTAGTTGAAGGTCCTACCTATTGGTTGACTGACTCAAGTGCCTCTCGAGTTAGAATTCCTCGGAACATATGCTGAATTTTAAGTAATCGACAGAATCGGTTGCACGAAGTATCCATGATAAAGTGCGCAAGAATCACATGATCTATGCGACAGCTAGGAGTCGAGGAAAGTGACCTACCTACATATGAATTTTTACCTAACCTTGCATCTTTTTTTACAGAATTTGAAGCAAAAATCACAAAATCGTAGCACTCATCCGCCCAGGACTTTATGCTGAAAGGTACACCTTCTAGATGGTGGGATACACATAAAGAATTTATCTTTGAATGGACACAATGGAGAATATTAATGGAGATAAATTTTGGAGAAGATATCAATTATACTGGTCGAAATTATAAAGGATTGACCAATCATGTTGAACATATTGAGTACTAATGTGCGACATGGGAAGCATGCTCGTGACAGGAATGGGTTGATCACTTCATACATACACTAGACATGATACCAAGGAATTGGCATATGTTAGTTCAGATGCGATGAGGAACTGTGGAATGGGAGGATTTAGCTACTAGATTGGCACATACATTTGATTTTGATGATGATAATCCATCTATTTATGTTCCATTGCAAGTAATCAAAACAAAGATATTTGAAGATATCCATGTCGCAATGATAAATTTCCATCAGTGCACCATGACAATTCAGCACTAGATGCAGTGCTACTACGTGACAGAAGAACCTGATGACGATGACCCACTTGATGCAAATATTCAAGAATCAGAAGGTGCATGCACAGTGGAAGGTTTTGGTATTTTTAGCGACCAATTGTTGAATCCACTATAAGTTAAGAAAGTTAATATTGGCTCCCTGGAGAATCCAAAATTTGCCAATATTGGAGACTATTGGGATGATGAGACTGTTAGGAAGATCACATAACTTTTACAAGAATTTCAGGATATGTTCCCTATGAAATTCTCAGATATGAAAGGAATTGTCAGAGACCTTGGACAAATGAAGATACCTTTAAATCCCGACACAAAATTGGTCAAGCAACGACCATATCGATTGAATCTGCAGTATAAAGAAAATTTCAAGGCTGAGTTGGATCGAATGCTAGATACATGTATTAAAGAACCCATTAAAGAATCAAAGTGAATCAGTACCATAGTAGTGCAAGACAAGAAGACCATAGGTGAAGTAATAATTTGCATTAACTTGAGAAAATTGAACGATGCTTGTGTTGGGAGGAGGATTGGATGTGCATGGTGCGAAAGTGACAAGGATCAAAGAAAGTTGTTACAAAGAGAAACTTCCTATAGCTTGGGGGTACCACAATAGATAATATGACACCAGAAATCAATCTTTCCTAATATGCAAGAGAAGTAAGCAAATCTAACACTAAGGGATATTGAATCGAACCTTATTCCGGATGGTTCAAGTAGATCCCCGTTGAGATTTTCCAATGCAATTGCAATTATAATTTGCTCTCAACAACATCAAACACAGCAAGCATGATATATATAAATGTGTTAGAGCTACTCTAGCGTATATAATAAACCATGTATAAGCAAGTAAATACATCCATGGATTCAATATTCATATTCGAATGCACATGAATTGGACAGGAAAATATATTTCTATTAATAAATCAGAGATACAATAGTGACAAACTCTGTCAGCACTTCTGCGAACCGGAGAAACCGAGTCCTCCACCTGGGCCTCCACCACTTCAATCCTCCATCTCTTGATAGCAAGCTCACAAAGCAAAGGAAAACTTGGGAAGAACACTATGTGCTCCAAGGGACAAAGGGATGTAGAATCAAGTATAAGCAAAACTGAGGCAACAATGGACTATAGTTTCCTTACTCTTCAATTTTCTCCTCCCTCAATGTATCCAAGAGGCTCAATATACAGTGCTCCAAAGGGGTAATGGAGGGTTGAATCAGAGCATTCTCAAGGCATATGAAAGGCCAAGAGACAAGATATTTGGACTCATACGAGGAAAACTCCAAAAATATTTGTCATTTTGCATACATCCCGATGTACACAGGTTTGAGGTCAAAAGCTGCATATACACGTGAGTATTGCTTTAAAAGTCACGTATAGGTATAAACAGACAATTTTTGGGGTTGATCTTGGAACATCAAAGTATAATATAAGTCCATGGGGTCCAAAGAGTCTGCAGAGGGATAGGGAAGGTCATAAATGTGTGATCAACCAGGTGTGGTAAAATCAGCAATAACAGATGCCCCCTAATGTGTGAGGTCATAGGGGTAACATGATGGCTGAAATACTAAAATCCATCTCAGAAGTGGAGTAATGAATACCCGGGTGGAAGAACCATCCACTCATCAGTACAATACAATAATCAATCTCTACATGTGACTGCAAATAGATGTAGCAGTCTCAGATACATAAGAGTACAATGGCCATGAATAGGCATGATATACAAAGTGTCATGTGGTCATCGCCACATACAATATACAATGGATCAAGATCTCCATAATAGATGAAGATATTTGATATACACTGGAATCAAGATCATGAGAGCTGAAATTTCATGAATACTAGCATGATCAAGGAGGTAGCATACATGGAATGCCACCAGTCTGGAAGGTATTCTACACAAACCACTACGAGTACATGTCATACTATGTGAATAGATGTGTCAAGGTCGAACATAGTAGTCCATCTTCTGATTACCGGTCATTGATGTATACCTTTAACAAACGCGAGATAACCCATCGATAATGAAAATGGGAATCAAGGTACAGAGTGCAATCTAACAAGTGTGAATAGATGTGTTGAGGTAGAACACTTGAAAGAGTCCATCGACCAGGGGACATTGATGTATTCCTAAAACAATTGTCGATGGCGAGAGAACCTACCACTGATGACTATAAGTCTTAAGGCACTCAAATGACTCTAGATTCCTATTCTTTAATAAATGATCTGATGTCTATGGAATGGAATTCGTTGGAGGGAGGAAAATAAGGCATCCCCCATCAACCAACACGAGGTACTCAGCAATGTTGTATAATTTGGAAGAACTCGAACAAGATGTGCATGAACCAGTAACAGTACCAGGAATGACCGACATGCAAAGTTAAGATAACTGAGGAATGGTCGACTCAAGCTTCAACTTTCTTCAAACAAGAGCATAAGGAAAGTGGTGACTGAAGGTAGGCAGCATGGACTCGATATGCAAACTGGGACATCTCTGTGACACAGGAGGCATAAACAGAATCTCCATGGGGACTGGAAGTGTAACCAATCGGTGGAGATAAACTTAGAGTAACAATTACAGCTCCTAAATTCAAACTAATAACCCAACTAACATATGTGATATACAATGCTCTATTCGAAGGTGACACGAATCGACTGCTGCCAAAGATAACATCTTTTCCCGTCCGTCTTTTTATTTTTTATTTTTTATTTTTTTGGACCTTTTTTTAGATATTTTGAAAATCTTGAAAAAGAATAAAAGTGATTTATAGTACATAGCTACAAGGAGGCGAGTGTTAGAGACATGCAAACTAGTTCCAAGCAGTGGAACGTAACTATGCTCAATGCAAGGAAGTATGTGCAGGATAATGACACTCGGGGGAAGGTCTCCTCCCAGTAAAGGGATGATCAAGCTATAAAGGATATGTAAAAGGATTTGCTTGGCTAAACATGAGACAATATTGGGCTACATGGCTTATAACTTTGAAGGAGGGAGACGGAATAAAGATCAGTAAGGAAATCAAACCTCATGAAATGAAATTATAACTTGGTATATACAAGGGATTCCCTATGGGGAAAATCGAGCATAAAGTTCAAGATGAGTATGAAGCTCTTGCTCAAGGACATGGCGAGACTAAAAAGGGACTCCCACAACCGAAAGGAGGCATCTCAACATGGGTACCAAATGCAAAAAAGGATCTAACTAGGGCACCCATGTATAGGAAAGCTCTACCATTCACACAATACCACTTATAAGAGAAGCATGAAGGTTCTGTGATATCGTGGAATGGGTTTGTACCTAAGGCTAAGATGAAATGGTCATAAGGTTATGCAAAATGCAAGCGGATGTGAAATCCTAGCCTATATGCCAGTTCAGACATTATACTTATGATAGGAATGAACGAGTCAAAGACTCAGTCTAAACGAGCTCAAAACAGGTCCTTACAACACCATATTAGTCCAAATGGTCCAAAAATGGTCAAAAACGAGTCAAAACTATAGAAAGTGGGTAAAAATTTCAAAAAAAAATTATAGAAAATAGTGAAAAAACCATTTTTTCCATACCATTTGAAAATTTACCCACCATAGTGATTTTTAGACCAAAAACTTCAGAAGATGATTCTAGGAGCATCCGTCCGCGAAATCACCCACTGTCCGATTCAGGTAACTCGTCATGCCACACTCGTCCATTTTCATGCATTTATTTTTAAATTTGATGGTCAATTTTTTAACTTGGGCCATCCCAAAGAAAGCGGTTTCGGCCCATGCAGAAATCAGTTCTTTTTCCACGTATAAGGCTGGACATATGCGGAAAAAACTGCGATACCCACGTATGTACACGGCTATTTTAAATATGGTCGCGTATAGGGCTGCAAATAAGAAATTCAAACTTAAAATCTAATGGAACTTGGAAATTCTTATGCAGGATAGTTCTAGAGTGGAAAGAGCGTGAACATGGAAATGTTGAAGAGGCCATACAAGCTGATCCGATGGATCAACAAGCATTAAGGGCTTGTGTCACATACCCCAAATTGCAAAAACATTTTATGTTTTTAGGAGACATTAAGTTTTAATTTTATTATAAAGTTTGTAATTAATGACCAAGTGGGGTCAAGGATAATTGCATTTAATTGCTAAATATTTTATTATTAAATAAATAAAAGATGAGACAACAACTTAAGGAAGCTGTTAAATGAGTGTTTTATTGGCCACTTTGTGGAATAGGTTGGGTTTAGAGCAGATTCACACTTGGCAGCATCCTCAAACTACTTCTAGCTGTTACAGGAGGCAACTTCCTTATTTTGTGGTCATGTTCCCCAAGAAAGTGGAATAAGAGCAGGTGGATAATTAAGGAAAAACTGACCCAAAATACCTAGGCATGCTGATAAAATTTCCCATTGAATTCAGCTGAGGTTCCCCAATCCCCTACAATTCCACGAAGTAATCTGCATTATTTACCTGTGCAAAAGGGAGTTGTTCCACCCTTTTGAGGTCTGTTCCGCTTACTTCTTCCCAAGGACATCTCAATGGTATCTTGAGATCCCTGCATTTTCAAACGCTCTTCTTCTTCTTCTCTGATCTCTTTACGAGACTTTAGGCCACCCTTTTTTGAAGACTTCTCAATAGAATATTCATTAGAAGAGCCAGATGATTCAACCAACTTTTTCTTAAGAATTGCAGCATGGAAGGAGAAGAAGAAAGTCTTGAAGGGGAATTATGATTTTCCAGAGGAATTGGATCAACACATGGAGATTGACTAGAACGAGGGATCTCTATATTCCCAATAGTTTCTTCTCTTTCAATTAAGAGCGCATCTGAAGGCTGCACGTCACTTTCTTCAAGAGCAGGAGGAGTATGATCATCCAAAGAACACAGAGCAACAAATGGATTTGAGGAGAATGAATTTCCTACATAGTTCTTCTTCTCACCAGATATGACTTTAGTCCCTACTTGAGCTTCTTTTCCTTTTGATTTGATAACTTGCTTGGAGAAGTCAGCTTTTTTAACATGGGTCCATTGTTTAGCCTTCTCAAGAATAGGGGTTTCTTCTGATTTTTTCTTACATATCCTAGTGAAATGATCGTAACCATGACAATGGCAAGATTTGAAAGGAAGTTGCTCATAGTCAAGCTCCTAAATATGTGACCAATCCACCACGGTTAAATTGATCGCTTCAGGCAGCCCAGTTTCTAAATCAACTTCTACGCAAATTCTTGCACACGAGTATTGGTCTTTACTTTATGCCCTGTCAATATACTTTCCAAGTTTGTTCCCAATGGTTTCCAAATATTCGGAGTTCCAACAGTGGAGTAGCATATGAGGAATTTGAACCCAAACTGGAACTGCTGAAGGAACATCTTGAGTGGGGTCAAAGTCAGGAGTCTATTTGTTCAAATATAGACCCTGTGGACCCATGAAGTAGGGGCCATTTCGGAAAATGATGTCTCCTGTATTCAGCTGAATCAAATACAAAGACAATAAAACCTCTACCAAAGAGGTGATTTTGGATTCCTTCTATGACCAAAGGCCTCCAATTACCTTAGGAGAAGGCCAAAGCCCTGTAAATTGTCCAATTAATCCACGTTCAGAAAGATTCAGAGTTGTTCGACAAGGTCTCTCAGTAGGAAATTCGACGGTTGGAATATCCACTTTTTTCACAAATTGTTGGACTAAAGAGCTACCCTTTCTCTTGCCAGTGGAAGCTATCAGTATTTTGAACGCAACCAGTTCTAGAGTAAGGGGGGAGGGTCACCACCTGAATCCATGGAGAACCACATACAAGAACCTAAGAACCGAAAAGCTCACACCAAGTATAAAAATCTGCAAAATTAAAGGATTAGGAGAACCAGATCCACTACAAACTCCACTCCAAGGAAAGCAAATTAGATATGTTGGATCTAATAGACTCCAGGACAGATAAACAAGGCCAAAAATAAAAAATAAAAAATAAAAAAAAAAAAAAACCCAAAAAAAAAAGAAANATTACATCAGAGCAAAGAGCTCCACTAAGACGACTGAAATCTCCAAGTAGAGCCTCATGACACAAGCCAGAGAGCCAATGATATCCTCCAGTAGTTGATCCACCAATGTTGTGGACAGAATGGCCAAGAAATTAAAAACCAGTCTCGACCTGCAAAAAGTTTGAATGCAATCTTGGAGCGAAAATTTTCCTTCATCGAATCTTGTGTGTGTAAGATTTGCTTACTGCTCTTGCATATTGGGAAAATTTAATTTCTGGTGTCATACTGTCTGTTGTGGTACCGCCAAGCCATAGGAATTTTCTCTCCTTAACAGAATTGGCGACTCCACTGGGGAGAACACTATGTGCTCCAAGGGACAAAGGGATGCAGACTCAAGTATAAGCAAAACTAAGGAAACGATGGACTATAGTTTTCTTACTCTTCAATTTTCTCCTCCCTCAATGTATCCAAGAGGTTGAATATATAGTTCTCCAAAGGGGTAATGGAGGGTCAAATTTGAGCGTTCTTAAGGAATATGGAAGGCCAAGAGACAAGATATTCGAACTCATATGAGGAAAACTCCAAAAATATTTGTCATTTTGCACACATCCCAATGTATGCGGGTTTGAGGTCAAAAGCTTCTTATACACACGAGTATTGCTTTAAAAGTCGCGTATAGGTATAAAAAGGCATTTTTTTTCATCGTGCACCCCAACCACTATGAGAGTTCTTGAGGGAGAGTAGAAGAGCAATTGTTAACAGTTTCAAAGATCTGCAATTTGAATTTCGAAGCAACATCAAAGGAATACCACGTCCTGGCATTGAATAGCAGTTCATTCCTTGCCAACCAAACCAGCCACCAAACATACTTTGGAATAATGTGTCAAGCATTGTTCCAGCCAACACGATTCCGATTAAACTCTGGTAATCGATCCTTCTAGGAAGAGAATAGAACCAGAACAGAGATGCCGGCAGGAGGTGTGATCTTAAGATCTTGGAGAATGCATTTCCACACTACTTGAGTGAACACGCAGTCCATGAATAAATGATCAGAAGTATATGATGCATCTTTGCATAAACAGCAATGGAAAGGCCCAAGGAATCCACGTCTAAACAATTTCTTGCCAATTAATACCTTTTGATGCATAAGAATCCATGAATTTTTTTTTACCTTTGGTAGACCGTAGGGAGACTAGATCGATTTCCACAACGTAGGGGTAAGCATGGAAGCATGAGAAGATTGAATAGCTAATCCCGGTCTAACAAAATAAACTCCTGATGGACCCCAGCCCCATTTATCTTTCGAGAAGCGATGAACAGGAGCCAGTCCTGACAGGGCAGTTAGCGAAATTGACTGAGCAGGAACCAACCAAATTGGCATTTCAGGAACATTCCAACTTACCCAGTTCCCCGAGCACTTCCAAGAACAAATGTCTGCTAAACGAAGGAAGCCTTTGTTAGTCATCCATAATTTGATCTCAAACAGCAAGATTATAGAAGAAAGAGGAGGGTGAGCAAGAATCTTGTCATCCCACAGAAAAATTCTTTTCCCATTGCCTGGGATACGATATAGATGCTGATGAATTAAATTTACTCCTTTCCTGCACAAATTCCATATAGCAGTGCATGTTGGAATCTTTTCAGCATTTATATTTCTCAAGGGTCCACCTTTAAGATCTTTCATCAAAAAAAGCTTGCTAACCGGATGATTCTTATCAGCAAAAAGCTCCCAAACAAGTTTACCTCCCAAGGCCAGGTTTTCAGTTTCAGGATCTCGGATTTGCAATCTGCCTTTAAATAGAGGTCTTTTAATAGTTTCCCAGCTGACCAAATGAATTTTATTGTGGTTACCTTTTCCACATTTCCAAAGGAAATATCAAAGAATCTTGGCTATCTGCACTGAGATGGACTTGGGGGCAAGAAGCGATGAAGACTGAAAAATATGAAGGGAAGAAAGAACTGACTTTATCAATACCAGTTTACCAGCTTTCGTCAACCAGTGTCCACCCAAAGAGACAATTTTGGCTTTCATTTTGCTCACAACTTCAATCCATAGCGAACAGGAACTAGCTCCCAAGGTCAGGGGGAGACCCAAATATTTGATCATAACCAAGGAAGCCCAAAGAGTTAGAAATTTGAAGCATTTTCTGATTATCCACATTCCTCCCATATACTGCACTCTTTTCCTTATTAATCAAGGCTCCTGAGATTGAACAGAACTTTTGAAGAATTTCATTAAAGGCATGAGCAATATTTAACGAAGTACCACCAAGGAGAAGAGAATCATCGGCAAATAACGCATGATTTGATGGGCTCCACTCCACAAGCTGCCATAATACCAGGGATAACACCAACAGCCATATCAACAGACAGTTTTATGCTTAAAGCTTCATCCATCAAAATATAGAGGAAGGGTGACAAAGGACACCCTTGATGCAATCCTCTTGAGGCTTAAAAGAATTATGTCGGTCTACCGTTGATAAGGGGAGCAATCAAAGGTCTATATGTACACGCTTTAATCAGATTGACAAAATCCACACTAAATCCAAAAGTGAGAAGAACTTGATAGAGAAAAGAGAGTTTGACTCGATCAAAAGCATTTTTCATATCAAGTTTAATGATCATACATTTCTCATGTCTTTGGAAACTGGAATGAATGGCCTCTTGCACTTGGATCACATTGTCTACTAAATGCCTTCCTTTAACAAATACCCCCTATTGAGGAGAGATTAAATATCCCAACAAAGGCTTAAGTCTGTTAGCTAAAAGTTTAGCCAAAATTTTATAAGAGGAATTACAAAGCGAGATAGGTCGGAACCTATCAAAGTATGCAGGGTTAACTTCCTTGGGAATTAAATCTAAAAAGGTAAGGTTGGTACAACCACCAACTTTAGCTTTCCTAAGAAATGAAGTAATCATGCGAAGCAAATCCTATTTAATAACTAGCCAACATACTTTGTAAAAATGGATGGAAAAACCATCCAGTCCAGGTGCTTTATCTAGTTCCATACCCAAATAACCTCCACAATATCTTGTTCAGTAAAAGGTTTAACAAGACCAGCATTTGTCTCAGCAGTAATCAAGGATGGAATGAAAGATAGATATTCAATTTTGGTTGAGTTATCATTAACCTCATCCTCTAAAAAAATCTGTAGAAAATGTTTATTAGCATCCTGTTTAAGATCTAATTGACCCTTAATCACTTCGCCCTCACCACAAAGAATTTGTGATATATGATTACGGGAGAGCCTTGCTCGGCATTGTCTATGAAAAAAGGTTGACTTTTTATCACCATCTTGTAACCATAAACTTCTCGACTTGAGATGCAAAATAATTTCTTCATGGAGAAAGGACCCAAATGAATTTGCTTGTGCAAACTTTTCAGTTATCAAAATCGGTTTTGAAATTTCATTTTCCTCCATGTTGAATTGGATATCTGATAAAACTTTAACACTTTCCTTTCTACTGCTAGTTGGAGTCGAGAGAGGCTTCTTAATCCACGCTTTCAAGGCATACTTAGTTTTTTTAGTTTTTCCTCCCTTACATAATTGGGAGAGCCATCCACATATTGAGACCAAACATCACACACAGTGCCCCAATATCCATCACGTTCAATCCATAATGGGCTAAAACGAAACAGAATTGGTCCATAGTCTTCTTCTTCGTTCATCTACAAGGAAATGGGATGGTGATCGGAAGAAATATTAGGCAAAATTTTTGAAGAAATAAGAAGATTCTCATCTAGCAGAGAGCTTTGGACCAGGAAACGATCCAAATGAGCAAGAATACTTTCAGACCCAGCCTTGTTATTGGACCAGGTAAAGCGGTCCCTCTTTGGTTTGAAATCTAGAAGATCCCAAGAACAAATTATGGACAACAAAATCCATCAGAGGGTCTTTACCCAACACGCCTCCTTTTTTTCACTAGGATCAAATATAATGTTCAGATCCCCTACTAAGATGATATTTTGCAGAGACTTTGTTGCCAGAAATTGAGATAGAGAGATCCAACGGTCCTTCTTCTCAACATGATTTACAGGGACATACAGGTTGAAAAGAGCAATAGAAACCTTATTAATAGAACAGAGAAGCTTTGAGTAGATCCAATGTTGTGAAACAAAAGAAGAAATCAGAGTAAATTTCTCCTCTGACCAAATAGTTGCTAGACCCCTATAGGTGCCTTGAGCACTAAATGTTATACCAGTATTCATTTTCCATTGAGTCTTTCTTATACAGCAGTGGTAGCTTGCACGTTTTAATGCATATAACTATTTTTCATCATGTTGGACATAGAAAAAGTCACTGAACACTGCACATTGGGTTTAATAGTTTTGTTAGTTAGGCCATTTCAGTCTATACATGCATATACTTGCTTCATTGACTGATTGCTATCATGTTAAACATGAAATGGCACACTGCACATTGATGTATACCAGTTTGTCACTCAGCCAAAAGGGCTTAATGTTACAATTTTATGGTAGGAAGAGCTCACAATGTCAAAGAGACAAAAGAAGAAGGCCCCTGTGGTCGAGGAAGAGCCCGAAGTAGAAGTTGTCACTAAAACTGAATACATATACGAAGACACTAAGTGCATTTCTGGTATTGAACCTGAATACCAGTGGGGGGAAGTATATAGAGTGATCACATGCAGAGAGGTTCCTAACATGGGCTTAGAAGAAGAGTCCATATATGCCAACATAGAAAGATCTTCACTGATGAAGATCGCCACAAGACCAGAGTTGTTCCCATGCTCTGAAGTAATCGGCTGGATTCTACCCCGGGCAGATGTCACAACAATGATCCTAGAAAATGTGGAAAGACAGGGCTATGCTGTATATAGCCCTGGATATGTAGTGTTGGCTTACCACCTGCTAGAAGCCCAAGTATTTTTATCTGATGATTGGTTGAACAATATTAGAATGGACCTGGTAGAGACTCTTAAAAAGATGTTGTTGCAGGGAAAACATTACAGATACAGACTAACGGGTGATTATGATACAGTAAGCTTAAGGGCCCCCTATAGGTTCATAGCTTTAATGCTGAACAGGATTTTTGGAAGAGCACATGGTAGGTTCTTCAAGTTAGAGTGGATACCCATCATTTTTCATGTTGCAACCCAGGGGACAATTTTCAACTGGGCTAGCCTTGTATCAAATAGTATTTCAGCTTGCTTGGCCTCAGCTTTGGGAGGAGTGGCCCAAAAGAGGTCTGAATTCTATATGAGTTCCATACTCATCGATTGCATATTGTGTAATCATCCTTTCCCCAGACTCAGGTGCATCTGGGATAGGGAAAGAACACCTATCTATGCTTCCTATACACCGTTGTGGGCACACAAATATCACAGCCATTATCGAGAAGTATGTGAACACTTTATCATGCCCTTATACACACTCATTTTCCTGAAGGAGTGTGATTGTATGTCAGAGGAGGCACTGCAAGCAATAGAGGAGTATGCAGACTACTATTTGACTGAAAATGGCTTGTACTTCAGGATGTTTGGAAGTTCGAGAGCACCTTTCCTGCTGCCCAAATATGCAACCGATTACATTATTCATAAGGAGGCAGTCAGACAAGTCTTCTTGGATGGCATAGGGAGCTTTCTGTTTGAGCACAAGAAGACCACCTATCCTCCTTTTCCCTTCAGGTTAGGAAGCTACAAGTTTACCAGAGTAAAAAAGGCTGATGAATTTGTAGAAGAGCTGGAAAAGTTCCATTTTGGAGAGATGCCCTTTCGTAGAAATGATACTCATGATAAAGTAGTTGAACACTGCAAAACAAACAATGTGCATTTTGAGTATGCCCACCATTGGGATCGGGAATAATCCATCTTCCGAAATGTAGTAAACATGACAGCCTTGAGAAGAAGCTTCAAGAAGAAGATCACCACCAAAGGTGGGAAGGGAGACGAACAAGCAAAGGCTGAGGATGAAGCAAAGAGAAGAAATGAGGAAGCCCATAGGTTGGCACAAGAAGCTGCAGGGTGGCTACACACAGAAGAAGAAGAAAAAAGGAAAGTTGTGCAAGAGGTAGCTAGGAAAGCAGAAGAAGATGCAAAGAAAGAAGAAGAAGAAAAGAAAAGGAAGTTGGATGAAGAGCTCCAAAGACAAGAAGCTGAAAGGCTAAAATCGACACAGACAGAGCAGTCAGCTTCTGAAACAGCGGAAGGGCAGACCCAGGACGTGGAGAACCTCAAGGTTCAGGACCCACAAGTACCTACCGCCAGCACACCCATGGTCCCCACTCTCAAGCTGGTCCCTTTTGTGCAGAAAAAAAAGGAGAAGAAATCCCTGATTTCAATACTGTTTTCTACGACAGGGCAACAAAGAGGATAGTGAAGAGAACAGAAAGGAAAATTGAAACGAGGGATCTGCCAGGGAAAATGATATCAGATACGCCTATTATGTTGGGAATAGACCAAGACCCGAGATTCACCATCAGAGCCGGAGCAGCACTGATTCAAGCTTCGGAGGATAATGTGGGCAGGATTATGACAGACTTGGAGCTATCTAAGAAATCCTCTGCTCAATTGAAAAACACCTTGAGGAAAGAAAGAGAGGAAGGCAATAGGCTGAAGCAGAAGTATGAAGACATGCAGAAGGAGATAAAGGCTTCTAAGGCTGAATTGCAGGCCCTCCAAGTAGAAAGACAAGTCATAGAAACAACACAAGAATCCTTGGAAAAAGTGCAGAAAGAATATCAAGAGCTGAAGATAGAAAATGAACGGCTGCAGGAGAAGGTAGAAGAGCTAGAAGAGCAGCAAAAGATTATCTTGCAGGCCAGTGAGATGCACTCCTAAGAACAGAGAGAGAAACATCAAGAGCAGATTTCTTCTCTGACAACTACTCTGGAGGAAGCAAGGGAGCAGCAGGTTAACCTCCAACCGTTCAAAGAGAACATCTCGTCCCAGAAGACTAAGATGATGCAGTTACACACTGCTATAGAAGGAGAAAGGTGCAAGGTGTTGCAAGTAGATAGCAGATTGGAGGAAATCCTGGAGACCTCCTCTTACTTTATAGATCGATCTCAGGACGTCCTTGAAGTCCTGACTGCAAGAATGGCAAGGCTGGAAAACAAGGAAGAGACTCCAGCAGAACTGCCATCAAAGGATACACAGGCCCTCATGCGGGATTATGACTTGCTGGAATTTGCTATAAATACCGCGGAGGATTTCAAAAAATCAGTTAAGAAGACGAAAGGAGCATGCACCGAGTTTTTCAAAAGGCTTCTCATTACCTACAACCGGTTCCAGATAGAGGCCGAGCAGAGGCTTGAGGTTTTCCCGGTTCACAACGCCTTTGTAGAGCTGTTGCAGAAGAGATACCAGGAGGAGGAGGCCAAAGTACAGCAGATTAAAGCACTGAATGATCAGATCCTGAGGAGCGAAGTAGATCATTCAGCTATCAGCATGCAGCTTCTAGAGGATCAGCTTCGATTGAGTGCAGCCAGGATTAAGGCTATAAACAACCAGGCTGCTAAGTTTGAGATTAATATTCATTTTTTAGAGCCTTGTGCGTTTGAGGGAATTGTCGTTGAAGCTTCGGCATGGAAGAAATTTCTAGATGCCCAAGTGGGACCCTCCTCGTAAAGGATTGGTCATTTTTTGTAATATGTAACATTTTGTAAAAAACATTTGAGAAAAGTCAAGCGTTGGGAAATGAAGAGTTGGGAAGCCCAAAGGTTACTTTGGGCAGCCCAACCGTCTCACCTTTTTGTATAAATGTAATAGACTAAGAGGGAACAAGGGCTTCTTCCCAGTTAGACATGAAAAGCTATATTGTAAGAAGAACTATTTCTCTTTGCAATAAAGAAGTATTGTTTGTCTGTTGGAGGAAGATGGGTGGCATTTTCAAATGTTATGCTGTGGATGGCTGAAAGATGAACTATTTTGTTTTTCCAACTTTTTGTCCATTAACCGTGAGATCGTTCTAACTCTCAGAACCTATGTTCTTGTTTAAATGATTTTTGGTTTATTTTGTGGAATTACCACCATGAGTAATGTATGTTGTTCATAAAACAATTAGCTAACTGATTGTTGAAATATCTTTAATCATTCATGTGTTGTAGGAAGAAATATCAGCTATCTGTAATTTCTCTTTATGATACATGCACAATTCACATTACTCACAAATAAGTTAAAGTTTGCTCCCTGGGGATAGATAGATAGATAGTTAGTTAGTTTTATTTCTGCACATGTGATTTAGATGCTTGTGAGCCTAAGACGAGAGGTAAGAACCTACGCATCACATTGTGAATACTCATTGCATCCTTATCGCCCTGCATAGTTAATTAGGAATATGCATATCATATTTAAGTCAAAAAATACAAAAACATACACGGTGGACCGGGCTGCAACCGGTAAAACCTTTGTTTTGGTTACTTTGACCTACGGTATCCGGACCGCAAACCGGACAGATTCCCCATACCAAACAGTCACGGGCTAGTTGGGAACATTGACTGGGGAGAATCACTTTCTGTTGTTGCCTACGAATTTCCAGGCCTCAATAGTTCTGGCGCTAGAAGGAGGGCCGCCAGTGCATGGCTGGCCGTGGAAACTTATTTTTCCCAAGATTACCCCACCAGCAGAAGTTTAAAGTTTGTAACCTGACCCAAGTACTTACAGGTTTCGTTTATACCTTTGAAGTAAGAAAGCATGTCCTCACCCTGCATTGCTCTTTGCTCAGACTCTTGTTCTTATACCTGTGCCTATGGCTGGCATAAATGTAAATCAGCCCAACCCTCTGCCGGCATGGAGAGCTAGATCGCCTTTGAACCTCACACCTCCCTTGCATAACTTACCTCAAGCTTTTGATAAGTTGCTGCCTAAGTTTGATCCTGATGAAAAGACTGCTGTAGATGACCACCTGCAAAGCTTTTATCTAGCATTAGAAGGGCTAAGGGCTGGGGAGTATGAAGACGTGGTCTGTAGACTGTTCCCACACACCCTGAAAGGAGCAGCAGCATCCTAGTATTTTGGCTTGCCTGCAAACTCTATTCCTGATTGGGACACCTTCGAAAGGGTTTTCAGAAGTAAATACACAGCCCAAAAAACACATGCCTCATTGATGAAAGGTCTTGGTTTGTTAAGAAAAGAGAAGAATGAAAAGGTACATAGTTTCACTCAAAGATTTTCAATATACCTAAAGAACTTTTTTTAAGCTGACAGACCCTCAGACAAAGTCTTAGTTGAATATTATACCTCAGCCCTAGGACCTGAGCTGGCCATGTTTGCCAAGATGAAAGTCAAACCTACATTGTCAGAAACTTATGAAGAGGCTGAAAGGGTAGAAGCTGAAAGGGAAAGTATAGAAGACTATCCCAAGCAACTAAGAGAAAAGACCATAGAGAGAAGAACATTATTGTTGTCTAAACCTAAAGAGGAGCAAGCACATGATTATCAAGGTATGCTGAAGATGATGCAGAAACTATCCAACCGAATCATAGATTTGGAAAAACAAAGGGAAATGCGGAAAACTTACAAACCATACTATCCAAAAAAAGAGGATAGCAACCAATGGAAAACATCTCCACCAAAATTAGCCTCAATAAATATAACAGAAGTGGGAGGAGACAACTTCTGCACTTTTCACAAACAGTCTCATTCTGAAAAGAAGTGTCCTCAATGGTTGAATTCAATGACATTAATTATGAATCAGTTGCTAGATTCTAAATTGACCAAGGACAGTGGCAAAGAGGAAAAGAAAAACCAAACTATGGAGAAACAAGATAATGACACCATGTTTTCATGGGATGGTGTCTCACTGTTTGACAATAAAGAGAGCGCTCTCAAAACTGAATGCACACCTACAGCAACAAAGGACATGGATTTAACAATTTCGAAGATCAAAAGATTGCAAAAGAATGTCAAGACACAGGCAGATGGCAGTAATAAAGATAAACCACCTAAAGTCACTACTTTCAACCCGGAAACAGAACCAATCATTGAGCCTGTCAAACCTGCGGAAGATGTTGAGGAAGAGAACGTTGGAAAAGATGAGGAAGTTAAAAAGGAGATACCCACCAAAAACCAACCTGTGGAGGAAAAGGTCAAATCAACTGGGGAAAGGAAAACTAGCACCCCACCTTTCCTTTTGACTCTGGAGATTTTGAACCATAAGGTGCATAATTGTCTGGTGGACTCTGGATCATCGGTGAATGTTATGCCTCTAGCAATCTGCAAAAAGCTTAATGGGCAGCTAATACCTACTGATTGGGACGTCACTCAACTAGACAAGACCAATGTCAAAGTGGTGGGGGAGATGAAGAATGTTCTGATTCGATTGTCTGCAAATAAAAAGATATGTCAGTACCTTGATATTGTAGTAGCAGACATACCTGATGGCTATGGATTGATCTTGAATCGAGACTGGTCAGCACGACTAGATGGTTACTTTGCTTCAGACTGGTCACACCTATGGTTGCCTCAGAAGGGTAGCCCAAACCTGATTAAGATTTTAAGAGAACCCTACACGAAGCACAATGTTACTGGGCTAGGAGAGGGAAATGAATCTGCTGATTCTGTTTTGGGAAACTATCTAACTGAGTTTAAGCTAAGACATCATACCTCAAGAAAGGCCAGTTCGATGATTGACACTCAGCCAGAGCTCCTTCAACTTCCTCAGGCTGAAAGGGATGAATGTAGGATAGTAGACATGTGTTCAATTTCAAAAATAGCAGAGATAGACCATGGTTAGATGTCTCATGTCTATAATCCAGCCCACCCGCTAACTCCCTAAGATTAAAGATATTCAGGAGTGGGCAAAAAAAATTCTTTTCTTTTGCTTTGTACATAAATAAATTGATTTGTTTGCTTTAATGCTTTGATTATTGATTTGAGGTTGTTCTATTTTAATTTATAGCTTTGATGATTTCTTTCATTTTCACCGCTTTGTTAGTAGTTCTGTTGATTTTGAATAAAGAGGCAAACTTTTGGTTGCAATGGAAACATCAGGGTTCTTTATTAACTGAAATCTTGAGCAAAATACTGTGCTTTGAAACATAGAATGTCTTCTAGTAGCAGTGTTCCTAACTGGCCATGCATTCATTGAAGTCTTACTTAACCCCTGTAAATAACTCAGAAGTAAAGAGGTCTGGAATACTATTTCGAGGCTCCATCCATTTCACATCTTAAATATCCAAGGGGGCGACAGCGAAAGACCCACGGAAAGGAAGCAAGGTAAACAGTATATCATATATAAATGATCCCATGCCATAATTTCAGAAAAGCTAAAAGTTATCAAGAGTCAAAACTCCTTAAAAGAAACAAGACATATCAAAGCAAAGTATCAAAAGCATGAATTTCAAATTGCTGAAAGTTCCTCTCCGTCTGTGAGATGAAACGCCAATTCTTCACTCACACAAAAGGGCACTATGGGATAGAGGAGCCTGAATAAAATTCAAAAAGAAAGGCAAATGGAGGACTCAAAAGAACTAAAGTTCTAATGGCACAAAAGTGCAATTGGCATGGGAATGAGGAACAAAAGGATAATGTTGTTTACTATTTGTTACAATCCTGTGGCGTCCAAGCATGAAACTACCTAAGGATGGGTAAAATAAACCTCATTCATTAGGCCTCAAAATAGTCATTCATACTTGCAATGTTTCTGATGTTACCATTTCCCAAAGAATGGACTACTTCTCAATGGTTTAAATGCTTAAGTTGGCCAGCCTGGGGATACAAACATCTAGAAGATTTCAACTTTTATTTAGACGGTCTTGCTCTGGGAAGGGGTTAATTCAGAAATCTGGGGTTCACTAGGTAGTCGCCAATTGTTGCAACTGCAACAAATTCCAAAAATTCCAAAAATTTTAGGACCCTCCTTTGCTTCGATTAGTTCTTTGTCCTTGAGTTAATTCTAAATGCCTGGATTGAGCTACCAATTGTTTTTTATTCCTCCTCTGATGCTTGAAGTAATCCACTGTTTGTTCAAGCTTTATCATTGCCTTTGAATGCATTTGAAGCATGCCCGAATCAGAAGTTATTTTGGTCAGTGCCCCGCCGTTGCGGGTGGATCTTTGTTTTGGTTTTCCGCCGTTGCGGAAAGAAATACACTTTCGTCTTCCGATCCGTTGGTTTTCACATCGGCCGATCTTTTGGTTTATGTCGGAAGGATTTGTCATTTCTTTCTCCGCCGTTGCAGACGGAAAACCACTTCCTCTCCCGATCATTGCTTCAATGTTTCATTTCCCGCCTGTGTTATTTTTGCCGATCCCGTAAGTTGGGGGGCTTCTGCCGTTGCGGTTGCGGAAGGATTTTGGTTTCGGGATGTTTAAGTCGTTCGATTCCCGCCGTTACGGAAGGCCGCATCTTTTGTGGCTCTGCCGTTGCGGCTGCCAAAGCTCTTAACTCTCCGAGCCTTTAGTGTTTTCGCTTCCGATTCAAGTCTCGACGTTGCGGAGGGTGGTACGCTTTACGGTTCTGCCGTTGCGGATGAAAGAAGCACCAGCCCTTCCGATGCGGAGTAGTTTCGCTTCTGATTCAGATTTTACTCATTGCGGATCGATTTACCCTCCGTGGCTCCGCCGTTGCGGCTCCAGTTTCACTTTGGTCCCGACGAATATTCTACCGAGGTTCCGCTAAGTATGGTACGCGAGTGGCGTAGCGTTTTGGCCGTCAGCCGTTGCGAAAGAAAGTTGGCTTTCAGTTTCTGATCCAAAAGTGGTCCACCATCCGATATGCCATGAGTGTTGACCTTATATATACGGGGTCAAGGGGTTTATTATTCTATTGTTATTTTAAACTGCCGTGCTCTGTCGCTATCGTGGTGTCGATCGCTCGAGTTTGTTCGGACCCCATTGCCGGTACCCACATCCAAGTGGCAACTGTAGAAGCCTGACCGTCTTCGTCCCGCCATACACGCCGGTTACACATCAGTGACAGGTAGGCTTCGTTTTCCTTTCCTCTTTCCATTGGAACGTTTGGTGGTTTTATTTTCTACGGTGGTTTGTTTCCCCGGCCGTTTTCCTCGTCCCGTTAAATTATATTCCTATATAGGTGGAGTTTTTTATCTTAACTGTTCATGGGAGGGCGGTTTGGCCCTTAGAGTATTTTTTCCATATCGTCGTTGCTATATCACCTTGCGCATAGAGAATTAGGGGGTTTGGTGCAGACGGCCGTTACGCTGTCTGCACCAAACCACCCTGTATGATGATGTATGGTGGAGATAGGTTTACCATGGCCCTTCCTTGTGGATTTGGGACTGTTTGTTCCGTTTTTGGGCTTCCTGCATCGTTTAAACCCCAATCGTTTTCGTCATACGTTTCCGCCCAACCCCGTTCGAGCTCAATGTCGATTTCCTAGCCGATTGAAAGGGATATGCCATTGCTCTTAGTTTATTAACCATAAGTGCGTGGGCAGGGTTTTGTTAAGGCGTCGTTGAAAACCTGCGTAACTGCTACTATCTTTCCCGCGCAGCGAGATGACCATGGCGTGCATAGAAAGCCGAAGTGTGTTGCATGTTAATGTAGATCTATTTCCGTCCTAAATGTGGTTGATAGAATTGTTTAATATCATACAACAGTGATAGCTTGCACGTTTTAATGCATATAACTATTTTTCATCATGTTGGACATAGACAAAGTCACTGAACACTGCACATTGGGTTTAATAGTTCTGTTAGTTAGGCCATTTCAGTCTATACATGCATATACTTGCTTCATTGACTGATTGCTATCATGTTAAACATAGAAGAAATGGCACACTGCACATTGATGTATACCAGTTTGTCACTCAGCCAAAAGGGCTTAATGTTACAATTTTATGGCAGGAAGAGCTCACAATGTCAAAGAGATAAAAGAAGAAGGCTGTGAGGACCCTGCAGCAAATAATTAATCAAAATACACGATATAGCAGCAGAACTCAAAATCACTCTTATATTAATCGCAGGCCACTTCGAGGGGGCAACCTCCTTTGAGCAAGCTCAATACAAAATAACTTCACGGTACCTTCCTTGGCCTCAACACACACTTATATACTAAAAATAACCGCCAATACTATGGGTCAAAACCATGGGCCAATATAAACTATGGATCAACAAATACTACAGGCGACTTACAAAGCATATGCGCCCAACAACAATAACACAAACTATGGATCAACAATTACTATGGGACGACTTACAAAGCATATGCGTCCAACAACAATATACTAAAATGGTAAAGAGAAGGATTGACATGGGTTCCTAACATCCCCTCCCCCTTAGAAAAAGCTTTGTCCTCAAAGCTTTAGATGTGGAAATTGTCACTGAATCTGAAGGAGTGGTTCCCACGTAGCATCCTCGGGCTGCATTCCGTGCCATTGAATTAAGACCTCTGTGATAGAGCGAGAGCGAAGCTGACGAGTGCGCTTATTGAGGACAGCCTCCGGTTCCAAAAAGATGGATCCTTCATTATCCAGTTCTGGTAAAATAGTTTGGCCTTTGATGTTGGTGCCAAGAACTTGCTTCAGACAAGAGACATGAAATACTGGATGAATGCGGGAAGAAGGCGGAAGTTCCAATTTATAAGCAACAGACCCAATCTTCTGAAGAATCCTATATGGCCCATAGAACATTGGAGCAAGCTTATGATGCCCTTTGAGCTTTAGTGACAATTGCTTGTAAGGCTGGAGACGAAGAAAAACCATATCACCGGCTTCAAAAGTGTGCTCAGAACGGTGATGATCAGCTTGTTGCTTCATGCGATTTCTTTCCATGTGAAGATTTTCGCGCAAAATGCAAAGAACCTCATCATGGTTTCGAAGGACCGCGTCAACTGCCTGAACTGGAGAACTGCTGGGGGTGTAAGGAAGAAGAAATGGCGGTGCCTGACCATAAACTGCTTCATATGGAGTCATTTTAGAGGCAGTGTGGTAAGAGTTATTGTACCACCATTCAGCGAGAGGGAGCTACTTTGCCCACTGATGTTGTTGCTCAGAGGAGAAGCAACGAAGATAAGTTTCCAAGCATTTATTGATAATTTCAGTCTGATAATCCGTTTGGGGGTGATAACCTGAACTCATCTTCAGTTTGGTGCCAGTGTGGTGAAAGAGTTCTGTCCAAAAATGACTGGTGAAAGTCGCATCACGATCCGAGACAATGGAAGAAGGCATTCCATGAAGACGAAAGATCTGGTCCAGGAAAATTTGAGCAACGGAGGAGGCTGTATAGGGATGGCTGAGAGCACAAAAATGACTATATTTGGAGAGGTGATCAACCACAACAAAAATCATAGTCTTCCCTCCAGATTTAGGGAGCCCTTCAATGAAATCCATAGAAATATCTGTCCATATCCGGGTAGGTATGGGCAAGGGTTCGAGCAATCCTAGAAGGGGTGTTGTTTCACCCTTATTGCACTGGTAGGTATCACATTCAGCCACCATCTGTTGAATTGTCCTTTTCATGCCCTGCCAAAAGAAGTTGCGTCGTGCCCGTTCATACGTTTTGAGAAAACCAGAGTGCCCCACTGATGGAGAAGCATGGAGTTCATAGAAGATAGCTTGTTGAAGAGCTGTGTTCTACGGAAGCACCAGACGACCCTTGTATCTCAGTGAAGCACCATCCCAAGAGTAATGTGGGAAAGCAGAAGGGTGGTTGTCCAAGCGTTGGATGATTTGAGATAATGAAGAGTCATTGACATAACCCTGTTGAACCGATTGCAACCAATTTGGAACAGGCATAGAAATCGCGAAAAGAGAACCTTGGTCATCAAATGTGCGGAAAGCTGTTTTAGGGATATCATCCTCATGAACCCGAATTTGATGATACCCAGAGCGAAGATCCAACTTGGAGAAAAATTAAGCACCATGAAGCTCATCAAGAAGCTCATCAACAACAGGAATTGGAAACTTATCCTTGATGGTGAGGTGATTAAGTGCTCGGAATTCAATGCAGAGGCGCCATGACCCATCTTTTTTGCGGACAAGAAGAACTGGTGAAGAAAAGGAACTTGTGCTTGGGCGGATAATACCTTGCTTCAGTAAGTCCCTAACGAGGAGTTCAATCTCTGTTTTTTGGTGAAATGGGTAGCAATAGGGCCTGATGTTGGGAGGAATGCTTCCAGGAAGGAGCTGAATACGATGGTCCTCTGGTCGTGAAGGTGGAAGTCCCACTGGTTCAGCAAAAACACCTGTATATCGATCCAGAATTTGTTGGAGATCCAAAGGAGTAGTGGGGGCCACTGAGGGTTGCATTTGAATGGAATGGAGCTGAGCGATGACACCATGGGAACTCTTCTTAAGGATTTTCTCCATGCGATGTGAACTGATGATGTTGAGAGACCCTGGTTGTAATCCTTTCAATGTGTGTTTGTGTCCATCGGGGGAGAACTGCATCCAAAGTTCAGAAAATCCCATAATATGGGGCCAAGTGTGCGCAGCCATTGAGCGCCCAAAACCACACCACATCCGCCTAAGGTCAAGGAAAACATGTCAGATCGGAGGTTATAATCTCCCATAGAGATACGCACATTACAACACTTCCCTTTGCAAGGTAAGGTGCCCCCATTGGCAACCATGACTTCAAAGTTGGAGCAAGGATGGATAAAACAATCAGCTTGTTTGGCGATCTGAGGGTCAATGAAATTATGAGTGCTTCCAGAATCAATGAGTATTGTAAGAGGAAGCTTCTTGAAGTAACCGCGTACCCGCATTGTTTGGGGGGAAGTGACTCCAACTAAAGCATGGAGGGATATCTTGGGCTTGTCATCCTGAGGTGGAGGGCCAGTAGGCGGCTCCTGAATGTCAACCGGAGCATCCATTGTATCGGGAGCTTCTTCACCAATTTCATAGGCAGGTGGAGAATCCACATCCAAGAGATAGAGCTTTTGTTGAACACATCGATGTCCTCGAGTGAATTTCTCATCACAATTATAACAAAGCCATTTTTCTCTGCATGCCTACATCTCTGTTTCAGACAAATGCTTGATTGGAGGTGAGCGAGGAGCTGGCGGAATGGGAGGTCGTTGAGAACCCATATTTCAGAAGGGAACAAAAGAGGATTTGGAGCGCTATTGTGCTGCCATCTTGTCTTCTACCAACTTAGCCAACCCCAGGGCTTCCATCATTGTGTTGGGACTGAACATTTTGACCTCAGAGCGAATTGCATCCTTTAGACCACTGATAAAACAACTCCGGTAGAAGTCATCAGGTAATACTTCAGTGTGATTAGCTAGTTTCTCAAACTCAGTTTGATACTCTTTCACAGTGTCAATTTGGTGAATTTTAGTGAGAGCTCCTGTGAAGTCATCAAAAGCACTAAGACCAAATCGTTGCAAAAGGAGCTAGCAAAAATCAGGCCATTTTGGCTCTTCATGAGCCTTGATGTACCAACGATACCATTGAAGAGCTTCTTGTTCCAAATGAAATGAGGCAAGTGGAACTTTGTTGACATCAAAAGTATTATGAAGACTGAAATACTGTTCTGCACGATAGATCCATCCAGACAGATCAGTACCATTGAAGCGAGGAAAATCTAGCTTCGGACCGCGAAAATTGCTGGAAGAAGAGAACCCATTGTCTGATGAAGACTCGTACTGTCGTCTGGTGTTCATAGCTGAATGCTCAAGATGGAGACCGAGAAATTTTTCACCCAGTTCCTGGAGTTTGGCTTGAATGGCTGTAAGTGCTTCCTCCATGGTTTTTTCTCCTGTGCGGGTGACAACCATAACCAGGATTTTTTTTTTTTTTTAATGGGGGGGAGTGGGTAGAAAAACAAAAACAGAAACTATTTCAATAGAGGAAAATCTGGATTTGGGAAAAAATCGGAAGGGTAATTTGGGTTTGAGTAAGTTTTGGACACTGTCGAAAGGACAGGGAAGCAAAAAATGGGGATTTTAGGAGCGGGGTGAAAGAATGAGAAAATTTGGGAGAGAGGGACAAAGAAGCAGAATTAGGAAAGGAATACGGTGGCAAAATTTGAAGGCGTTTGGGTGAAAATCGAAGGAGTTATGGCAAACCCTAAAAATAGACAAATGTGGGATTTCGGATCTTGGGAAGTGGAATTTGGGATAGGGTTTTCAGGAATGAAATATGCAGAATGGAATTGCAGAGGTGTCAGTGAAGTTGCAGGGAGGGAATCACTCGGCCACCAATACTATCTGACAGCTTGCGTATTGGGGCAGTACCCCTCACTCCACAGCTCAGGTAAAACTGATAACCGCTTGGCCACAAACGACAGCTCTTGGTTTACCTCATGGGTGCGAACTAGTCAATCAGGTAGGGGTCGTTGCCCTTTTCACTGGCAGGTCCTCTCAATGGGCCAGGTACTTCGGGGTTCCTGTGGTACTCCTCACAATGAGTTTTAGGGCTTATGCCCAAGTACTTCCCACAGTTAAGCGAATAGGGATTATTCTCAGATCCGAACCTACAACAGAAGCGAGAAAAAAAAATTGGGCAGAAATTTCACCCAACGAGCCCAAGAAAGTGCTTTGATACCAGATGTGAGGACCCTGCAGCAAATAATTAATCAAAATACACGATATAGCAGCAGAACTCAAAATCACTTTTATATTAATTGCAGGCCACTTCGAGGGGGCAACCTCCTTTGAGCAAGCTCAATAATAAATAACTTCACGGTACCTTCCTTGGCCTCAACACACACTTATATACTTAAAATAGGCGCCAATACTATGGGTCAAAACCATGGGCCAATATAAACTATGGATCAACAAATACTACAGGCGGCTTACAAAGCATATGCGCCCAACAACAATAACACAAACTATGGATCAACAATTACTATGGGATGACTTACAAAGCATATGCGTCCAACAACAATATACTAACACGGTAAAGAGAAGGATTGACATGGGTTCCTAACAAAGGCCCCGGTGGTCGAGGAAGAGCCCGAAGTAGAAGTTGTCACTAAAACTGAATACATATACGAAGACACTAAGTGCATTTCTGGTATTGAACCTGAATACCAGTGGGGGGAAATATATAGACTGATCACATGCAGAGAGGTTCCTGACATGGGCTTAGAAGAAGAGTCCATATATGCCAACATAGAAATATCTTCACTGATGAAGATCGCCACCAGACCAGAGTTGTTCCCGTGCTCTAAAGTAATCGGCTGGACTCTGCCCCAGGCAGATGTCACAACAATGATCCTGGAAAATGTGGAAAGACAGGGCTATGCTGCATATAGCCCTGGATATGTAGCGTTGTCTTACCACTTGCCAGAAGCCCAAGTATTTTTATCTGATGATTGGCTGAACAATATTAGAATGGACCTGGTAGAGACTCTTAAAAATATGTTGTTGCAGGGAAAACATTACAGATACAGACCGACAGAAGATTATGATACAACAAGCTTAAGGGCCCCTTATAGGTTCATAGCTTTAATGCTGAACAGGATTTTTGGAAGAGCACATGGTAGGTTCTTCAAGTAAGAGTGGATACCCATCATTTTTCATGTTGCAACCCAGGGGACAATTTTCAACTAGGCTAGCCTTGTATCAAATAGTATTTCAGCTTGCTTGGCCTCAGCTTTGGGAGGAGTGGCCCAAAAGAGGTCTGAATTCTATATGAGTTCCATACTCATCGCTTGCATATTGTGTAATCAGCCTTTCCCCGGACTCAGGTGCATCTAGGATAGGGAAAGAATGCTTGTCTATGCTGCCTATAAACCGTTGTGGGCACACAAATATCACAGCCATTATCGAGAAGTATGTGAACACTTTATCATGCCCTTATACACACTCATTTTCCTGAAGGAGTGTGATTGTATGTCAGAGGAGGCACTGCAAGTAATAGAGGAGTATGTAGACTACTATTTGAATGAAAATGGCCTGTACTTCAGGATGTTTGGAGGTTCGAGAGCACCTTCCCTGCTGCCCAAATATGCAACCGATTACATTATTCACAAGGAGGCAGTCAGACAAGTCTTCTTGGATGGCATAGGGAGCTTTCTGTTTGAGCACAAGAAGACCGCCTATCCTCCTTTTCCCTTCAGGTTAGGAAGCTACAAGTTTACCAAAGTAAAAAAGGCTGATGAATTTGTAGAAGAGCTGGAAAAGTTCCATTTTGGAGAGATGCCCTTTCGTAGAAATGATACTCACGATAAAGTAGAGGAACACTGCAAAAAAAACAATGTGCATTTTGAGTATGCCCACTATTGGGATCGGAAGAATCCATCTTCCGAAATGTAGTAAACATGACAGCCTTGAGAAGAAGGTTCAAGAAGAAGATCACCACCAAAGGTGGGAAGGGATACGAACAAGCAAAGGCTGAGGATGAAGCAAAGAGAAGAAATGGGGAAGCCCAGAGGTTGGCACAAGAAGCTGCAGGGTGGCTACACACAGAAGAAGAAGAAAAAAGGAAAGTTGCGCAAGAGGCAGCTAGAAAAGCAGAAGAAGATGCAAAGAAAGAAGAAGAAGAAAATAAAAGGAAGCTGGATGAAGAGCTCCAAAGACAAGAAGCTGAAAGGCTAAAACTAACACATACAGAGCAGTCAGCTTCTGAAATAGCGGCAGGGCAGACCCAGGATGTGGAGAACCTCGAGGTTCAGGACCCACAAGTACCTACTGCCAGCACACCCATGGTCCCCACTCTCAAGCTGGTCCCTTTTGTGCAGAAAAAAGGAGAAGAAATCCCTGATTTCAATACTGTTTTCTACGACAGGTTAACAAAGAGGATAGTGAAGAGAACAGAAAGGAAAATTGAAACGGGGGATCTGCCACGAAAAATGATATCAAATACGCCTTTTATGTTGGGAACAGACCAAGACCCGAGATTCACCATTAGAGCAGGAGCAGCACTGATTTAAGCTTCGGAGGATAATGTGGGCAGGATTATGACAGACTTGGAGCTATCTAAGAAATCCTCTGTTCAATTGAAAAACACCTTGAGGAAAGAAAGAGAGGAAGGCAATAGGCTGAAGCGGAAGTATGAAGACATGCAGAAGGAGATAAAGGCTTCTAAGGCTGAATTACAGGCCCTCCAAGTAGAAAGACAAGTCATAGAAACAACACAAGAATCCCTGGAAAAAGTGCAAAAAGAATATCAAGAGCTGAAGATAGAAAAGGAACAGCTGCAGGAGAAGGTAGAAGAGCTAGAAGAGCAGCAAAAGATTATCTTGCAGGTCAGTGAGATGCACTCCCAAGAACAGGGAGAGAAACATCAAGAGCAGATTTCTTCTCTGACAACTGCTCTGGAGGAAGCAAGGGAGCAGCAGGTTAACCTCCAACCATTCAAAGAGCACATCTTGGCCCAGAAGACTAAGATGCTGCAGTTACAGACTCTATAGAAGGAGAAAGGTGCAAGGTGCTGCAGGTAGATAGCAGATTGGAGAAAATCCTGGAGACCTCCTCTTACTTTGTAGATCGATCTCAGGACGTCCTTGAAGTCCTGACTGCAAGAATGCAAGGCTGGAAAACAAGGAAGAAACTCCAGTAGAACTGCCATCAAAGGATACACAAGCCCTCAAGCGGGATTATGACTTGCTGGAATTTGCTATAAATATCGCGGAGGATTTCAAAAAATCAGTTAAGAAGACGAAAGGAGCATGCACCGAGTTTTTCAGAAGGCTTCTCATTACCTACAACCGGTGCCAGATAGAGGTCGAGCAGAGGCTTGAGGTTTTCCCGGATCACAATGCCTTTGTAGAGCTATTGCAGAAGAGATACCAGGAGGAGGAGGCCAAAGTACAGCAGATTAAAGCACTAAATGATCAGATCCTGAGGAGCGAAGTAGATCATTCAGCTATCAGCATGCAGCTTCTGGAGGATCAGCTTCGATTGAGTGCAGCCAAGATTGAGGCTATAAAGAACCAGGCTGCTAAGTTTGATATTAATATTTAGTTTTTAGATCCTTGTGCATTTGAGGGCATTGCCACTGAATCTTCGGCATGGAAGAAATTTCTAGATGCCCAAGTTGGACCCTCCTCGTAAAGGATTGGTCATTTTTTGTAATATGTAACATTTTGTAAAAAACATTTGAGAAAAGTCAAGCATTGGGAAACGAAGAGTTGGGAAGCCCAAAGGTTACTTTGGGCAGCCCAATCATCTCACATTTTTGTATAAATGTAATAGACTAAGAGGGAACAAGGGCTTTTTCCCAATTAGACATGAAAAGCTATATTGTAAGAAGAACTATTTCTCTTTGCAATATAGAAGTATTGTTTGCTTGTTGGAGGAAGATGGGTGGCATTTTCAAATGTTATGCTGTGGATGGCTGAAAGATGAACTATTTTGTTTTTCCATCTTTTTATCCATTAACTGTGAGATCGTTCTAACTCTCAAAACCTATGTTCTTGTTTAAATGATTTCTGGTTTATTTTGTGGAATTACCACCATGAGTAATGTATGTTGTTCATAAAACAATTAGCTAACTGATTGTTGAAATATCTTTAATCATTCCTGTGTTGTAGGAAGAAATATCAGCTATCTGTAATTTCTTTTTATGATACATGCACAATTCACATTACTCACAAATAAGTTAAAGTTTGCTCCCCGGGGATAGATAGATAGATAGATAGTTAGTTTTATTTCTGCACATGTGATTTAGATGCTTGTGAGCCTAAGACGAGAGGTAAGAACTTGCGCATCACATTGTGAATACTCCTTGCATCCTTATCGCCCTGCATAGTTAATTAGGCATATGCATATCATACTTAAGTCAAAAAATACAAAAATATACACGGTGGACCGGGCCACAATCGGAAAAACCTTTGTTTTGGTTACTTTGACCTACGGTAGCCGGACCGCAAACCGGACGGATTCCCCATACCTAACAGTCACGGGCTAGTTGGGAACATTGCTTGGGGAGAATCCCTTTCTGTTGTTGCCTACGAATTTCCAGGCCTCAACACCATGAAAATGGAGACATTTGAAAGGAAGTTGCTCATAGTCAAGCTCCTGAATATGTGACCAGTCTGCCACAGTTAAATTGATCGCTTCAGGAAGCCCAGTTTCCAAATCAACTTCTACGCAAATTCTTGCACACGAGTACTGGTCTTTACTTTCTTCCCTGTCAATATACTTTCCAAGTTTGTTCCCAATGATTTCCGAAGATTCAGAGTTCTAACAGTGGAGCGGAGGATGAGGAAACCAAACCCAAACTGGAACTACTGAAGGAACATCCTGAGTGGGGTCAAAGTGAGGAGTCCATTTGTTCAAATATAGACCCTACGGACCCATGAAGTAGGGGCCATTTCGAAAAATGAGGTCTCTGTCTTCAGCTGAATCAAATACAAAGACAAAAAACCCTCTACCAACCAAGTGACTTCAAATTCCTTATGTGACTAGAGGCCTCCAATTACGTTGAACCCAACCATTAATTACCTTAGGAGAAGGCTAGAGCCCCATAAATTTTCTAATTAATCCACGCTCAGAAAGATTCAGAGTCATCCGGAAAGGTCTCTCAGCAGGCAATTCGACGGTTGGAATATCCATTTTCTTCACAAATTGTTGGACTAAAGCACTCTGATTCCTCTTGCCACTGGAACCTATCAGTATTTTGAATGCAACCAGTTCCAGAGGAAGGGGGGGCGGGTCACCACCTGGATCCATGGAGAACCACATACAAGAACCCCAAGAACCCAAAATCTCACACCAGGTACAAAAATCACTTGCACCAAGAATCTGCAAAATTAAAGGATCGGGAGAACCATATCCACTAGAAATTCCACTCCAAGGCAAGCAAAGTAGATCTGTTGGATCTAATAGACTCCAGGACAGATAAACAAGGCCAAAAATAAACAAAAATCCCAAAATCAAGAGATACCAATGGATTAAATAAGAGCAAAGAGCTCCACTAAGACGACTGAAATCTCCAAGAAGAGCCTCACGCCACAGGCCAGAGAGCCAATGATCTCCTCCAGCAGCCTATCCACCAGCATTGTGGACAGAACAACCAAGAAATTGAAAACAAATCTTGACCTGCAAAAAGTTTGAATGCGATCTTGGGGCAAAAATTTTCCTTCACCGAATCTTGTGTTCGTTAGATTTGATTACTGCTCATGCATATTGGGAAAGATTAATTTCTGGTGTCATACTGTCTATTGTGGTACCCCCAAGCCATAGGAAGTTTCTCTCCTTAATAGAAATGGCAACTCCCTTGGGGAAGAACACTATGTGCTCCAAGGGACAAAGGGATTCAGACTCAAGTATAAGCAAAAATGAGGAAACGATGGACTATAGTTTTCTTACTCTTCAATTTTCTCCTCCCTCAATGTATCCAAGAGGTTGAATATATAGTGCTCCAAAGGGGTAATGGAGGGTCGAATTTGAGCATTCTCGAGGCATATGGAAGGCCAACAGACAAGATATTCAAACTCATATGAGGAAAACTCCAAAAATATTTGTCATTTTGCACACATCCTGATGTACACGGGTTTGAGGTCAAAAGCTGCTTATACACGTGAGTATTGCTTTAAAAGTCACATATAGGTATTAAAAGGCAATTTTTGGGGATGATCTTGGAACATCAAAGTATAATATAAGTGCATGGGATCCAAAGAGTCTGTAGAGGGACAAGGAAGGCCATAAATGTGTGATCAACCAGGTGTGGTAAAATCAGCTATAACAAAAGGTGTGCAAGAGGAAGATGTCGACAAGTGGTTGGCTTGGTCACATGATGTTAATTTTGGTCTGAGTTAGTTCGGAATTCAGTCATATGTGGACCATTTTGTAAAAGGCGTAAGCCTATACATAGAGTTAGAAACGTAGTAGGAAATCATCATCTAATCTATCGAAGGATCTGGGGATCGAATTGTCTTACTGTAAGCATATTTTATGTGTTTTGCGAACTATTTTTTGGGTTTGGTTTGAAGTTGTTGACCAAAGGATGTGTCTTGAACATGTAATTTTGTCATGTGGAAGTAATATAATGAGACTGTTGTAGGGAAACTATCTAATTTCTTTATCTGTGATGTGATATGTGATTTTTTTATTGTTGTCTCTGTGATCTGAATGATGCAATCTGAATGGTGAATATGTTTCGATCTAATTTCATATATGAATGATGAGAAGTCTTTTTCATGATGAATGAACTCTTCTATGGAAATCTATTTTCTGAATAATGAACTGATGTGATACTAGATCGAATGATAAATAGTTAAGTGATAAGACAAAACCTTGATTTAGATATCTTAGAGTTATTGCGACAAAGAGATATTAAGTGCACAAGTCCTCTTCCCTTTTGCGGAAATGTGATTCCTACAACCATCCCTCAAACATCTCGGGTGAGACTTCATCTTCTTCACAAGTGTTATTGGATAGGGTAAAACCTGTCCAGGTCAGTGTTTAGGGAGATTGCGTCGAAAAGGGAGTTGACAGTGTGTGAACCCCTATCGATTGAAGTGTGTCAATAAATGGTTTAGTTGCCAGGACCTTAGTGCAAAGACAAAGAGGACATGTTGTGGCACCTGACAAAACCAGAGATCCCGTATTGGTTCAATCAAAAGGCTTAAGAATTCACAGCAGAAGAAAACCAGAGTTCTAGAATAACAACAGAGCAGTGGTTGGGAAGACATATCTACTCTGATATCCATGAATATTTCTTCGCTTTCAAGGATAAAGAGGAAGGTTTGTGTTGTCTTTGCAACTATGGATTAAGATGCTTATCTGTCAAAAGGGTATACTAAAGATGAACTTTAACGAGTAGATATCTAGTGTGCGAAGGTCACGGGTACTACAAAGATGAGGGTTGGATGGAATGATATGTGGTAGATGGATGGGAGTTACAAAAAAACTATGAGGGAAGTCGAGGAAGAGTGTTGTCTTAGGTGAAGTGGGGTAAGCTTCCGACAAGAGAAGATGCAGAGGACTAAGGAGAGTCCTGGTGCGACCAGAACAAGAAACTACAAGAGAATATCACAAGGAACTAAGCGACCCTAGAGCGATGAAGGAGATGACCAGGCTATGCCCGAGCCTGAGGAAGGACCAACCCAAAGCAACAACGTACCTACACCTCTGTGCACTGCACCACATTCTGGAAGAAATGCCATATCATAACGGGACTACCCGGTGCACCACCACCAAATTAATAGTAGCAGATCTGGGAGTACTTGAAGAAGGCCCAGAATGGTGGGTGACGATGTAAAACTACCTTTGTTCCATCGGAATGGGATGGAATATCCAGAGAAATATTGGTTTCTCTGCGAAGCAGTATGGACTGTGAAGCAAGTCCAAGATGAAGACATTAAGAAGGGACAACTTGCGACAAATTTTCGAGGTCAAGCATTAGATTGGTATATGAAGTTCATACAGGTGCTGACATGGAATCAGCAGAAGACTCTAGCATAGATTAGGACCAAGTTGATTGAGGAATTCCAGAAACCTAAATTAGAGTCACGGTACATCACTGAATTGAAGGAAATTAAGCAATATCCAAACGAGTCGGTCTAGGATTTTGATTAGCGACTTAAGATGCTCGTGGTTAAGGTCAGTTTTGGAATGAGAAATGTGGAACACACAGAATGGTTTATCACAACGACGGTGCCACACATTTGAATGCCATTAATGGAGTAGATTATTGTGACATGGACCGAGGCTTTGGAAATTGCGATGAAGCTGGAGGCTTCACCAGTGGGTGAAACTGGAGTTGGAATGAATCAGATCCAATCGTACTTGGTGAATCTGATGATTCAGTTTCAGGATATCAAGAAGGGAAAAGACATATGTGAATAAGTGTGGTGTACTCGATGTCGAACGAAAGGACATCATAAGGATCAATGTTCGGAATTCCATGATTACTTACAGTCCGGCGCTCCTAATCCATTGAGTCAAGGTGGTTTAACATGGTGTCAAATCATTCAAAATCGAGGACATCGACACGAGGAATGTGTATATCTCCAAAAGGTAGTATCGAAACCTAGAAATTTTATTTGTAATTTTTGTCGCTTCGTTAGGCATGAAGAGAAGGATTGTAGAGCATATGACTTGCTCCAATAAAGGACAATAGATACGTACTAAATGAAGGGATAAGAGCACTAACTAACGGAGAGGCCGCAACGATAGCAACCACCACAGTTTGCGCAACAACAACTACAGTTTTCTCCACTGTAGCCGCAGTATAATCAGATGTTGTATACTCAACCGCAGTAAACTCAACCGCAGTATATTCAACTGCAGATGAATCAGTAGCAGCAACAATTTTATCAAACGCAGTACTAGCCACAAGGGGGATTCTACGAAGGTCAGAATGGTGACTTCGATCGAGGAGGAGGACGAGGCCTTTGACTTGTGCAATGCCATAATTGCAGAGTATTGGGAAATTATCGGCGCAATTGTCCAAACGTTCAGTCACAATATAACTATTGTACTGTCGCAGATCATACTATTGAATATTGTCTACAGTTGATCGCAAAGTGGAAAGCAAAGAATGCTTCACCACAACAGAACCATAATGCGAACCAACCTACTAATCCACCACAAAATCAGAATCAAGGTCCAACAATAGGGAAAATTTCAATAGAACCCACGACTCAACCTGTGGATGTTGGAGTCATTACTCGAGGAGGTGTGATGACGGGAGATGATAGTTCACTCCCAAAGATCTGATTGGCAGCTCGAAAGAAGGTGCAATTTGATGTCAACGTTAAGAAGGAGACGTTCTTCGATGCAAGAGATATCTTAAAAAAGGATACGGGTAAGTTTCCTATATATGAAGTGTCATCTAATTTTTATTCGACACTGGTAGCAAGACCATCACAGAAGGTTGGAACATTGCAAAGTTTCTTTGAAATTTGTCTATTGTTAGCAAAGGATCCTAATGCGCTAACTGAAATAGCAAGTCTGCTATACCGACAAGAGAAAGGGTGACAAGATTCCACTGTGAACTTTTTGCATAGCAAGAAAACTAAGAGGGAGATGAGAATCAATGTCCAGATCGGTGACTATGATGTGGACTCAGTCATATTGGATCTCGTATCATATGTTAACATCTTAACAAAGCAAACGTGGGAAAATATGGGGAAACCGCAGTTGGTTTAGTCTCCTGTACAACTATGACTGGAAAATCATGTCAGAGTGTCACCGATTGGACGAGTATTGCACTTATTGGTTGAAATTGAAGGGATGAAAACTAATGCAAATTTTGATGTTATTGAAATCGTCAACGAAGGTAGCTCATATCTCGTGCTGCTAAGGATTGGTTGGGCTAATGATAACCTGGTGGTTATCAACTTCAAGAAGAGAGTAATGACTTTTGAGAATCGTGACATGCAGATTATTGCTCCATTAGATATGAATTAAGGAAGAAGATATGTCGAACCAATAAAGGACGAAGTCATGGGAGGATGAGACCATGCATATAATATTTCAGAGGACTACATCCATCCCACTACATACTGGGAGATGGGATGGCGAATTTATATCTCTACATCATCAGATTATGATGATGCACTGGAGAATTAAAATAATCAACTACATGAAGTATCAATCTGAAAATGTGGGTGAGTCACTCAATCGCTGCGATGGGTCGTGTTTAGTCAGTAATTGGTTTCTTCAAATTTTGGTTTTGTTTCTTTAATTTTGGTTTGATTTGCTTTTTTTTTCAAGTTAGTCATTTACTTTGTTTTGATTTCTCCTCCTTTAGGAATTTTTGTTTAGTGTTTACATGAAATTTTGATCTTGTTTTTGAAAATTTTAGTTTTAAGCCATAGGTTTGTTTTTTGTTGAAGGATTTTAAAAGTCACTATATCAAAAATGGATTCACAAATGATTATTCTGAGCAAAATAAGGCATGATCACCACTCAAGCAGTTTTATAAACTTCATACAAAGTGTCCAAAAGCTGAAAAAGAGCAAAAAAATAGCACTAAAGATATTCTTGTAGCGCTGGAGCGAAAAATCACCAAAGGCGCGCTACAAGAATATCGCGGCCTTCTTTTTCCCGATTTTTAAGCAAAATTTTGTCATGATTTCAATCGGTGAATGACTGATCCCATATTGTGAGTTATTTGATACGTGTATGCTTCAGATTTAACATGATTCCAGGTGGTTTTAAGTCGTGAAGCAAATCATGACCATCATTACTCTTAATGCGGTTTGGTTTGACAGTTAGCAGCAAATATCGGTCTAATGTGGCATGATTTTCCTTTTACCTGCACTATCAAAGGCAAAAGGGTTCGTGGGGTAACCATAACCGTGAAAAGGATGGATTATGTCGCTGCAGAATAGAGACGAGGTTTATGAAGGTTACCAGGAGTTTAGGGCTTCTCTATTTTCATATCTGTAATCAAATTAAACATAGCAAGACACCTGTTCAGCCATTAAACAGCTTAGAGTCAGATTTAAAGCAACTATAGCGGAGCATTAGCAGGTATTCCGCAGTCACCAAGAAATGTCCATCAATTTAGGGTTTCTTCCGGTGGACAGCATTCTATAAAATTGATTGATGGAGACGATGAATTATGCTTTTAAATAAGATTTTAACCAAAGAAATAGTTGTTTGAGTCAGTTTGAGAAGTTTTGTTGAACAGAGCACTAAAAAATAGCCCTAGGTTTGAACTATCCAGTTATTGAAGTTAGAAACGGTCTAAGGTGAAAGCTGTTTATGTTTTAGCACTCAAATTACACCAAAAAGCTCTGATAATTATGCACATTGAATTTAACGAGTTGAATGACTAGGATTGTTGGCAGACCTAATGTCATTTTTAGTACTAAGGCTACAGGAAGCTAATGTGAATATATTGCAGAATATTTTGTTTGCTCATCTACCTTACATGTAGTCTCCAGTTGAGAAACCTATGGTTGATATTACATTTGCAAAGTCTGAAACTGTGAGGAAGTTGGGGTTTGAAAATTGATACTGGTATTGATACACAGGGATTAAAATACAATACTGGAATTAGAACAGCTACATTCAGTGACAGTCCTCAATTGCATTGAAAATCCTGGATACTTGAATTGATCTAAGTGTTGTTTTCTATGACTTAACTCAGTTTGTATTGAAGGAGAATGTCATATCTGAATGTATATTATACATGATATCTAGTTTCCTTAACCCTAAAATGAGGAGTTTGAGTAGCCTGTAGCCTAAAACATTTCGACATTATGGTTTATTGTGCATTTTAAAGATGGGCAGTGTTATTTTGTTGTTGTGACAGTCTCATTCATGATTGAATCTTACTCTCAAGTTTGATGAAGGAGCATTTGAAGCCCTCGGTGATTTGAATTTTTCCACTCTTGGGAAGATTTATTTTACCTTTTTTTTTTTTAAATAAACAGGTCTGTCAAGAAATAAGCAGAAAATCAGTTCATAGAACATCTTCTGAACCCTAAGGCCAGACAGCTTCTAGTTTCTGAAGGAAAAAAGATGGGCAAAAGTGGCAAGAGTGGTAAAAGTGGTAAAAGTGGTAAAATCAACAGAGCAGAACCAACTGATATAGGGTGGATTGAAAACCTCCCTGGATGTGTGGAATTGTTTCAGCAAGCAGGTTAGATAGACTTTTTTAAGAAGATAGATGGATATAATGCAGAAGTGTCCTGTAAGTTTGCTCAAGGTTTAAAAAATGACATGGTGACCTTTAATGCTCTCAAATTCAAGCTGACAGTGGAACTGATCTCAGAAGCCACAGGGATTAAAAATGAGGGTGAACCATGGTTCAAGAAGCTGCCTTTTGACTTTGATCCACAAAGATATCTTTTACCTAATGTCATTCCTGATTGGAATAAACGCATCCCTATTCAGAATTTTAGAAAAGAGTGGGTTGAGCCAATCAGGATACTGCAGAGCTATGTGACTTGTGAGGGTAGGTATGGATATGTATTCAAGTATCACTGTAGATTCCTTCAACATATGGTGGGAGTCTCAAAAATGAACCTGCCTTTCTTCTTTTTGAAGAGCCTACAGAAAATTTCCAGTAGGGTTAAGCAACATGAAGACCATACATCTCAGTCAATTTTTCATCATGGACTAATCAAGTTAATCATCAGCAAGTTTTTGCAGAAGGAAGGGAGATCCTGGGACTTTTTTATCTTTTGGTCTGGTTTTCAAACCAAAGATGAAGATCAAAAGCCTAAAAGGCAAGCTGACAAGGGTAAGGTTTTGATGAGGAAATTAGGTAAAAAGTCTAAGCCTGAAGATAAGCCAGAGGTCAAAGTTGAGGAAGCATCAGAGCAGGTGGAAAAGGATAATAGACCCAAAGTATTTTTAGCTAGTAGCAAAGGCAAGTACTCACTGTTTGAAGACCAGAAGCAGCTGCTACAGCCCATGGTACCAACAGAGGTCCCTCATGAAATGAAAACTGCTGATACACAAAAGGTGATTGTGCATGAAGAAGAATTGCAAGTCAAGCAGAGAAGCCCCATTACTGTATTGTCTGATGATGAAGGTTACCTTTTAGAAGAGGAGCAAGTAGAAAAAACTACAATTGAAACTGAAACCTACAGAGAGATTCCTTCTTCAGGCAGCAAAGCAACAAAACCTAACAGAAATAGGGGTAAGCCTGAAATAGTAGAGTTGGCTGCTATCCAGCATCAAGGAAAGGAGTTGAAAATGCCAGGAGAAAAAGCATCATATTTCAGACCTAAAACTAGGTCGAGGAACAAGCTAAGACTGAACATGAAAAAATTGCTCAATCCCAGGTTATACACAAATGAAGTTACTGTGTTAGATGATGTATCCCCTGATGAAAATCCAGAAATTAAGAAAGCTAGCAGAAAAGGGAAGAAGCCAGCAGCTGTAAAAGCTCCTTATATACATCCTGCAGAAGTCAAGAGTTCATCAAGATCATTAGAAGATTCAAGCAAGCCTGCATCTAAATTATCTGCAATAATTTTTGAGATAAAAGATAAACTCTTAAAACAGCAGCAAGAAGAAAAGGCAAAAGCATGTCCTGTTGAAAATCAGGAGTGGGAGGAAGAAGATGAAGCTATACTCAGGGAAGCAGGAATTATAAAAGAGCCTAGTATTCCTACTGATTTCTCAGACTTTTTAATGAAGGATGAAAATATACCTGGAATCCCTAGTTTTGATGAAGAAAACTTGCAGGAAAGTATTCAGAAGTACAAGCAACAGATGAAACACTTACAAGAGGTTAATGATGGGTTATTGAAAGTCAACAGAGGGCTTATAGAAGAACTGCAGGATGTCAATAATCATTTCCTAGAGCTATCAGAAGTATCTACAGAGGTGCTAAAAAGGAAAAGAGCTACTGACAGGCATTCCACAAAGTTGGAGGAAACAGTCCAGGACCTACAACAGAGAAACAAGGAGCTCATAAAGAAGATTAATGACATGGAGAAGAAACAAAAGAAAGCAAAGAGGAAGTCACAAGCGCTAGATGGTATTTCCTTGTTGGCAGAAGCAGCAAAAGATCTTTAAGCCAGTTGTCATTTAGTTAGTTGTTATCTTTTGAGTAAACACATATGTTAATAATTTACTATTTTTAGCATATTTTGTAATTTTGTAAGTTTATACTTTTTACTTTACCCCAGCGTGGAGGCAGTTAGGGTTTTAGACCCAACTGATTTTGTAAAGAAACTCTATTTAGGGAGATGAGAGAATCATTAGCAGGGTTCGATTTTTGAAGAGCTTTCAGGAGGTCTTCAAGCTCAGTTGGTTTTCAGACTTGTTCATGAGCAAGGTACAAAACTCTTGTATGCAGTGGTTGATGAAACTATGAGATATATATGACTTTTACCCTTCAGATTTATGTATTGGCTTCATTTTCATCTTTTCTAGTTGCTTAAATTGATAGATTCATTGACTGGTTTATGTTTATATTCTGGTAATGCCTGTCATTTATGTATGAACCTCAATATTGTTTCTGTTTGATCTTGTTACATATATCATGCATCTTCATCTTTTATTGCTTATGATTCAGTAGTTGCTTTACTTATGAATGTATTCCCTGACTGTTTTCAAAGTTCACAACCAAAAACACATTACAGAAACCCTAAACCTATGTGTTTTATTGAATTTTATCTTGAGTGTGTGTTAGCTTGTTTCTCTGGCCTTAGAAACAATTTCTGGCACAAACAGGTCGCAACGGAGGTTATCGAGCAACCAACATATGAAGGGCTACCCGATCTGATGGAATTCATTGATGAGTTTGAAGACAAGGTATCAGAGCCTCAGCGACTGTTGACATTGGAGGAAGCATTGAAGGCTACACTAGCAAGATGGTGGGCGATGCATAAGAAATCGATTGGCGGTCGGCCGATATGTCGCAGATTGGTGGAAGTTTGATTTGGAGCAACATAGAACTATCAGGGTGAGAAATATGATGGAAGGAATGGTCCCAATGATCATCTAATCGCATGTCATACCATGTGGGTGTCAATGCCGAAGGATGAATGGGTACATGCTTTCCTCCATACACTGAATGAGATGTCGCAACAATGGTATGTATCAGTAGAACTCTGAAGGGAGATTACAACATGGGAAATCTTGACGGTATGTTTCAGCCACACTTTCAACTTTACGGATGTTGATCAAGTGATACATAGCACACTACAGCACATCCAAAATGTCATCTTGGAAATAGTTCCAGTGGAATTCCCCACAGAATTGGATGAGACGTCAGTAGCATAGTTGATGACGGAATGTTACAATATGACAAGCGAACCTGACAACAGTGATGATATAAGAAATACCAATATCACAGAATTTGAAGGAATTCAGGATATTGCAGCACGAGAGATGTCAACTGATAAAGTCCAACAACCTCTTAAGATTCGAAAGGTCAATATTGGGATAGAGGAGGACCCGAAGTTCACCAATGTAGGAGATTGTTTAGACGAAGCTACTATGGTGAATATTACTGATCTACTACATGAATTCCAAGATTTCTTCCCGACTAAATTTTTTGAAGTGAAAGGGATTTTAGGGGACTTGGGAGAAATGAAAATCCCACTAAAGCCATACGTGAAGCCAGTAAAGCAATGTCCCTATTGATTGAATCCGTGATACAAGGAATGAGTGAAAGTTGAACTCAACAGGATGTTGTATACTGGAATCATCGAACCTATGGAAGAGGTAGAATGGATCATTCTAATGGTTGTTCATTATAAGAAGACGGGAAAAATTTGGATCTGTGTCGATCTCCGAAAGTTAAATGACACATGTCTTCATGATCCTTTTCCAACATCGTTTGCTAATGAAGTACAAGAAGGATTTGGTGGCCAAGAGGTTTATTCATTCATAGATGGCTTTTCAGGTTACCATCAGATAGAGATAATGAAGGAAGATCGGCATAATATGACTTTTGTAATAGAATGCAGATGTTTCCATTACACAATGATGCTATTTGGCCTCAAGAACGCACCTACGATATTCTCAAGGATAGTAGTCGTTGCATTTAAATATTTTATTCAGAAATTTCTGGCGGTTTATATGGACGACTGGACTGTGTATGGGTTGGTGAAAGACCACATTGATAACTTGCGAGTGAAGTTGGAAAGGTTTCAACAACACCAGATCACACTAAATCTGACGAAGTGTATATTTTGTGCGTCGTTTGGCATTTTGTTGGGGCACGTTGTCTGTAAGGAAGGAATGTTAGTGGATCTCGCTAAGATTGTGATAATTATTAATCTACCCCCACCAACAACGGTGAAACAAATCAGAGCGAAGTTCAGCCATACGGGATATTATTGAAAGTTTACAAGAGGATATGCAACAATTTCAACACCAATGGAGAAGTTGTTGAAGCAAGATGCGAAGTTCGAATGGAGCCCTGAGTGTCAAGAGAGTTCTGACACTCTTAAAAGCAAGACGGTCACAGCCCTGATATTGGTCTTTCCGGACTGGTCGAAAGAATCTCACATCCATGTTGATGCATCATCAGTCGCATTAGGCATAATCTTGGTGCAACCAGGTGAAGGAGAGATTGACCACCCAATCGCTTTCGCAAGCTGTAAGTTGTCATATGCGGAAAGGAAATATATGAGGACAAAGTGAGAAGGATTGGCAATGGTAAATGCACTATAAAAACTTTGCCACTATATGTTGCGAGGACACTTTAAGATGTGCATTGATCAGTCCTCATGAAAGTACCTGGTAAACAAGCCTACTTTGGGGGGAATATCTGTCAATGATTTCTACTCTTCCAAGAGTTTGATTTTGAGATCATCGTAAATCCGAGTCGATTGAATTTTAGACTCGGTCATTTGCTAAGGGTTGAGATGGGTGAAGAACCAACCAGCATCGAGGATGGATTACCTAATGCGCAATTGTTTAAAGTTGGAATGGTTGATGATCATTATGAACAAATTATTCAGTTTTTATTGACACGGAAGGCACCGAACAATTTCACCACTAGTCAAAAGAAGCAATTTGTCATTCAAGCTACGGATTTTCAGCTAATCGCAACTCTACAAGATGGGGTCGATGAGATTCTACGTCAGTATGTTCTGCCGCATGAACAGGAAAGGACATTAGCTGAAGCACATGATGGAGTTGCAGGAGGACACTATGGAGGTCGCAATCGTTAGGAAGATACTCCGAGATGGCTTTTAGTGGCCAACCATGCACAATGAGGTTGCAGATTATGCGAAGAGTTGCGATCTCTGTCAAAGGATGGGGAAGCCACCACGACGAGATGAGATGCCATTAGTACCTCAGGTAATGTTGTAGCCATTTGATAAGTGGGTAGTGGATTTTGTCGGATCCGTCAATCCACCAGGAAAGAGGATAGGTGCGCGATATATTATCATTGTGACAAACTATTTGACTAGATGGGTGAAAGTTGCACCGACGATGGATTGTAGTGCTGCAACTATGGTGAAGTTCCTATTCAACAACATCATACTCGATTTGGTTATCCAAAGGTATTGGTGAGCGACCAAGGGATTCACTTCATCAATCATACCATTAACTCAAAGATGGAAGAATTTAAGATTTGACACAAGAAAAGTACACCATATCACCCGCAAGCAAATGGAATGGTTGAGGCATTCAACAAGGTGTTGGGGCATGCACTAACAAAGGTATGTAACACAAACCACGATGATTGGGATTTGAAATTCCTGCGATATTATGGGCCTACAAGACTACGTGTAAGCGATTGATAGGGCAAACACCATTCAAGCTCGTTTATGGCCAAGAAGCGGTGATGCCAATGGAGTACATTGTTTCAAGCCTGCTCATTGCAGCAACGACAGATATGCGTGATGAAGGAGCGATTGACATAGTTGGTGCAGTTGGAGGAAGATCAGTTCATCGCCAGGTTTCACCAAAAAGTTGAAAAGGATCGCCAGAAGGCATGGCATGATTGACCCATCAAAGTGAAGTACTTCCAACGGGGAAAGATTGTGCTACTCTACAACATCAAGTTCGTAAAGCATCCGGGTAAGTTACAAATGCATTGGTTAGGCCCTTATGTGATTCATTTAATCACCGATAGAGGTGCGGTGCAGTTACAACAACTAAATGGCGCATTGCTTCCAAAGTTAGTGAATGGAAGCTGGCTAAAAGCCATATCACGATAGCCAAGTGTTAGCACTCAAAATATACCCAAGGTTGTAAAGGTAATATTAAGGTAATAGCAAAAACCACTTTGGAAAGAAACTGGCTTTTCTTTCCGGAGAGGGATCTCTCAGATATAAATTTTAACAAGGCCAGATATTGAAATCAATAATTTAAAGTTATGCAGATGGTTGAAACAACACATATAACCATTGGGCAATGGAGTCGAACATATAAAGATAATGCAAAGCTTCATACATGGAATCCCAAGAAAGGCAAGATAATCATCCAGTCACAGTCATTCATTGATTTTCAGGCGATAGGAGAGAAACATGAACAGTCCATCAATATAGAGCATCACAAGATGAATTCCATATCAACTTTAGAAGAAATATTTGTGAAATATCTGAAACAATAAGGTAACAACAAAAACCACTTTGGAAAGAAACTGGCTTTTCTTTCCGAAGAGGGATCTCTCAGATATAAATTTTAACAAGGCCAGATATTGAAATCAATAATTTAAAGTTATGCAGATGGTTGAAACAACACATATAACCATTGGGCAATGGAGTCAAACAGATAAAGATAATGCAAAGCTTTATACATGGAATCCCAACAAAAGCAAGATAATCATCCAGTCATAGTCATTCATTGATTTTTAGGCAATAGGAGAGAAACATGAACAATCCATCAATATAGAGCATCACAAGATGAATTCCATATCAACTTTAGAAGAAATATTTGTGAAATATCTGAAACAATAGCCAGAGCATAACATGTATGAATTCTAAAACTATTAAACACTACGTTCATATATGAAAGAAAACAGAATGGACGGTAAACACTTAGAAGACAATCACATGGAAAGAAGGCACAGACTGTAACATAAACAACACATGAATCTTTGAAGATCAACCAGCAATCGACTTTGTTATTTCATTAAAAAATCATAAGTTATAAAAAACATCGGTCCAAAAATATGGGTTCCAACCCCCAATACATCAAATAAATTCAAATACAGACAAAAATAGTTTCTTCCCAAGAAGATCAATAACCAATTAATCTGTTAATTAAAGTTTTTTGTAACCATATCCCTAATAATAACTACATGCTTTGATTCAAACAACAGATTGCTCGATTATAGCAAATTTAGTAACTACAAGGTATCCCGAATAAACAGCTTCACGGACTGCAACACCTATCTTCATCAACTTCTGAATTTTCTTCAAAATTAGCCAAATTTGCTATTTTATCTAAGCCTTCAACAGTTTGATGATCAAATGGTTTATTTTTGTTTAACTACTTCCTCTGAGAAATAATGTGATGCGGATCATAATTTACTTTTTGCTCCTTCTGAAAATCCATAACTTCTAACAACTTCTCTATGACTATCATGGCACTTTTATTTTGAAAAATGAACGGACCAACTTTGAGAGGAAATTTAACATTGGAAGACTTTTCAAATGCCCGAAAATGTTCTTCTTCTGCACATAACCTCGGTCTCATAAACTCAAGTGCGAATATTCTTGGAGTCAAAAAAGCGGGTAACCTGTATGGTTCCCCAGTGAACCCATACACTCTCAAAATAGTAAATTCTTTATACAAGAGCCAATCTCCTGTCCTGTCTTCTGAGGAAGACTGTATCATAAGTTTCATGTCTCCTAACATCTTTGGAAAGACATCATCAAACAACAATTTATAAATCTCAACCATGATTGTATTTACAAACTCAAACATGTTAAATTGTTTCGGGAGGTCCAAAGAGAAAATGGTGGACAAGAACTGCAACTCCGACACATTAGAACACAACAGCATGTTCAACAAATATGTGACTGATATCTAAAGAACCTGACTTTAGAGAATTCGACCAACTGGGCATGGATAACCTCAGCCAGATACTCATCAAGATTAAAACAACTAATTAAATGGGACTCAGGATCAATTGAACCTATACTCAGTAAGAAACCTAAGATGACTTCACTAATATGAATATCATTATCCAAACCCAAAATTTCACTGACCAGCGACATGACCAACTGTACTTCCTTCTTGAAAATATTAACATTGTATGGTAGAAATAGACCTTCTAACAATTGACCATCTTTCAGAATACTGGATAAAAACTGGCATCTGACTTCATTTCTACAATTTTTATACATTTCAATTAAGACATGTTCATTTAAAGACTCACAGCTATTAGGGAAATTATCATGCAGACTTAATATCCCACGAACAGTTTTCACATCAACTTTACAAAGTATTTTTGACGTGGTATGGCTCATAATAACTCTTTCGGAGGAGGAGTAACTATTCGTGCACCATTCGACAAATTCGGGAAAAGGTAGGGTTTGTTCAATAGCAAAATAATATGAGAAAGAACTGCAGACATTCAAAATCTCATTCCTTTGCGAATTATACTACCACAAATGCTCCTTTGAAACTGATACACTACCAACTGACAGAATAGGGTCACATACATTCCTCTCCCTATCAACAACAAGCTATTCTCTCTCATCCAAGACTCTGCACAATACTTCCAAACCCTGTTCCTTCTCCATAATAAACAATGGCGACAATTCTTCAAACAAAGTTTCAGTGTTTCAAGGCTTACCTACAACTATGGATATGTATAAGTTCACTTTGGAAAAGATGGCACACTGTCCACTTCTCTTTCACCCACAGCGTGCAATTGAAATGAATTTTACCTAGGTCAACTTCACTTTTTATACAATGGACTATTCCGGGGCCCTTACCAAGTGGTTTTTCCTTTACCACTTTCCTCAGCAAAACTCACTAAAAGTCACCACGCAGCAAGCGGTTTAAATTCCGCTACCACTCATCCTTTTTAATCATCCCGCAGCTTCGCACTCCGGAATAAATAATGACCGTTGATAAGATTGCACTTTTTGTATAAACCATTGGATCAAAATCTGTTTTACGGAATCCGCTAGCCTTTCTCATTTTTTTCAAGCGTGCAACTTTACTCCGCGGACTGTCTCACAACCATAGATTTTATTTACTTTATTGCTTAGCCGTTGATCTTTCTGCCTCGTTAACCACTTCCGCCTCTCCGTCAAAACTTTTCCCTTATGCAACTTTCCCCCAACGGATCAATTGTCAACTGTAGATTTTCATACTCATAATCTATACCTTTAAATTTTGCAATGAATTAACCAAAATGTGCACTTTTAATAAAGGGCTCAAGACTACCAAGCTTTGCCAATTTTTATGTATCCCTTTATCATTTCTCGACCACATTTTTTCCTCAATTGTTCAACATAAGAGGTGTTAACACCAGGTGTGGCACACTGCCTAAAGTGTCGCATGCAACAACAAAAAAAGATATGATGAAGAGGAGGTCATCACAGTAAGTAAGGCCGTAAGAGAACAAAAGATGCGCAAGTCGCAGCAGGAGGGAAGCTTAGCAATGACTAATGAGGGGTGATAGGGTCAAATTGGGAAATAAATGAAGTAGTTACTCCAGATGGATGACGATTCAAGTGGATGAGACGCGCATTTATGGGGAATTATATTGTTAGATTTGCAGAATCAGCAGCGGATTTGTTCAATCATTAGAGGATTTGGCCATGATGTTCAAAATCATTCGCACAAGTGATTTCAAGCTTATAAGAATCGACAAGAGGGGAGTTGGATGAACTATTGTGATACTCAAGCTGAGTAGAGTGAAGGTAATTGGCAGAGAATAGTGAAGAGTGAGCGAGTGATAGAGTTACAACGATGGCTCAGGTGATCTCAAGTGGTAGTATCCATGACTCCCCTCCATTGAGAATGTTGATCGAAGAAGAGGGATCGGGCCTTCATGAGGAAATGTCACGAATTGTATGGGAGAAGAGGGGCGTAAATCGCCCCAAGTCTCCACCACATAAGAAGAGGACCACACGAAGTTATACTAGGGTCATATAAGTCGAAGCAGAAGCAGGTCCCTCAATGGCAGGTGGAGAGGATTCCACGACCAGAAAGGGGGTGAATGTTGATGATATCCCCGGGTATGTACTACCATGGAGGGAAGATGCATCGTCCATTAAGTTATCCAAGAACAAGCGGTATCCCATCAGGATTCCTGCGACGCCAAAAGGGGTGCATGTCACTATGAATATCGTGCCATATTTGATGAAGATTACCTACAACAACCATGACATTCTGGTATATCTGGAATGCACAACAAAACCTTATGAGAAGCAAGCACATGGCGAAGGAGGACCGATGGTTCGCATGCCACAATAGTGGCATTTGGGATTTCAATGGTCAGGGTTGTTAGGCCTCACCCATATGTCGCATTTTGGTCATTCGACAGAGGCAAATGCATGCGTGAAGTAGTTGTTGGCGTATTTCACAGAGGGTATCTTTGGCTCGATACAAAGGTATCGGTCATGATTGAGTTGATATTGCAAATCATTGGGTTGCCTATGAAGGGTGTTGACTAGTCGCAGTACTTCAGAGGCAAGGAAAATGATAAGAAGCTAGTTGCAAAGTTGAATAATAAGTACGACATTGTCCGGGATAAACGTGCCTATGTTATCAAAACTATCAATGACAAGATCGTCCAAGTCACATCCAAGCTATTGGCTGTGAATATGGTGAGAAAGAATAGACCTAATCAATGCACTTCTGAAGTAATTGCATGCACAAAGCAGTGCGTTGAAGGGGTGCACATGAACTGGTCGTTGTTTTTATTGAATCAACTAACAGAGGATGCAATTTTGGTCTAGGAAGGTAAGCAACCCTTTACATATTCATGGTTGCTAATTTTAATCATACTTGTGGGGTGGATGGACTCTACGTATTACCAGGGCAGCGATGTAGAAGTCACCCAAGCGTGTAGGGGCTCATGATATCAGAACTTATGTTGGCTTAATGTGAAGGATCGTCAGATTGACTACGAAGTAAAGTTTTATTTATATCGGGATGCGCTTCACGACGCAACATGGAAGGTTTTGTGCCTCACTAAGGAGGCAACAATGAAATACATGCAGATCGCGTGCTTTGAAATGGAACCACATGACATACATATTCAAGTGCGACATGACGGTGAGAAGCAATGGCTTGCCACAATGTATAAACTGACAGATGAAAAGGTAGACAAAATTGCTGATGCTTGTCTTGTGGAATGGAAAGTCCGAGTGAGCGTAGAGGAACTGTCGGACACAGAAGCGGGTCCACCACCCGACATGCCAGTAGAGAGAGAGCAGGAAAAGGAGAGTGACAAGGAGTCCGAGGAAGAGTCGTCTAAGACTCTGACAGATTCCAAGGTAGAACATAAATTTGAAGAAGGAAGGACCAAGCGCAGGTTTGAGCAGTGAGAGGGAAGCAATACCCCAAAGATGGTTGATGACCAGGTGAGTCCCATATTATCCGCAATCACCACTGCGACTATTGAGAGAGAGGTGTAGTTGAAACAAAACTCGATCGGGTTTTTCCACCAAGTTAAGGATTTGTTACAATCCCTGACAAATGTGGTATTGGAGAAGGTACCACAAGTTTACGTGCTGCAACGAGTAGCGAAAATCAGTATGAGAAAAAGAGTAAGGATTGTACAGATTCCACCACGTGTGCTAGAGTCTGGAAGAGAGTATGTCGATGCAGTTATGCAGCAGTTTGACCTGCTCACTCTCAATGCCAATGAGTTTCCCACGCATGTGCTTACATGACTACATAAGGAAATGAGCTAGGAGATCAGAGACTGGGAAGCGATTGTGAGTGATCAACTCGTTAAGTCGAAGGAGCAAGTTCCTCAGGCAAAAGATGAAATCAAGCGCATGAAGATGACGTAAGAGGCATAACTAATTTCAAATGAAAAGGCCTTAGATGACTGCGAGCGACTAGAAAGGCCATCACAGTTGCATGCCAAGAAATTCCTGACATCATGGAAGAAATGTTTGTAGAAGCGAGATATTGCGGCTGGCATAAATCATCACAGATTTGAAGATGGAAAATGAGGAGTTGCAAGAGCAGTCAGTTCCGAGTACGCCATCGGAGTAGGTTGTAGAGCGCAAAGGCAAGATTGAGGATGCATCCACTCATATCAACGATTGTGAAAATATGGTGAAGGTGATGCAGGAAGAAACCATGCAATTTTGGATGAGTGTGGTCCAAGACAAACAATTACAAAAACTTGATGCACAGCTTCAGGAGGAGGACGCACAACTAGCGATAATGCGAGCTTCTATGAAAATGATGCCCCCAGTTGTACAAGTCAGTAAGGCAGTAGAGTTGAAGGCGCTCCAGCAAAGAGCCAACAAAGAGTGGGAGAGGAATCAACGTCGAACATTGCAGTTGGATGAGTTTCAGGACATCAACAAGAAATAGGCACTTAAGGTTGTGATTGCACTTGCAAATACACAAGAGGCCCGCACGCAGGTGATCGAGAAGATTGCAGAACGCCCGACTACACAAGACACTGAATATGGAACAACAATCAGCACGCAGGCAAAAGAAGCAGTTGAGCAACTCATACAAGAATATGACGACTTGAATGTCAATATCAGCACACACACGGTCTCTAGTTGACGTGGATCAAGGGAGATCCACAAGATTGTGTTGGTGGACTGTTGGCAAGCGGATTGGATGTGCATGGTGCGGAAGCGATAAGGGTCAAAGAAAGTTACGCAAGAGGAAAATGTCGACAAGTGGTCAGCTTAGTCACATTTTGGTAATTTTGGTCAAAGTTAATTAGGAAATTAGTCATATGTGGACCATTTTGTAAAAGGTGCAAGCCTATAAATAGAGTTAGAAATGTAGTAGAAAATCATCATCTAATCTATCGAAGGATCTGGGGATCGAATCATCTTACTGTAAGCATATTTTATGTTTCTTACAAACTATTTTCTAGGTTTGGTCTAAAGTTGTCGACCAAAGGATGTGTCTTGAAGTTGTATTTTGTCATGCAGAAGTAATATAATGAGACTGTTGCAAGGAAACTATTTAATTTCTTTATCTATGATGCAATCTGTGATTTTGTGCTTGTTGTCTCTGTGATCTGAATGATGTGATTTGAATGGAGAATATGTTGTGATCTAATTTATTATATGAATGATGAGAAGTCTTCACATGATGAATGAACTCTTGCATGTTGACCTCTTTTCTAAATAATGAAATGATGTGATACTACATCGAATGATAAATAGTTAAGTGATAAGATAAAACCATGTTCTTGATCTCTTAGATTTATTGTGATAGAGAGAGATTAAGTGCACAAGTCCTCTTCCCTTTTGCGGAAACGTGGTTCCTGCAGCCCTCCCTCAAACATCTTGGGTGAGACTGCATCCACTTCGCAGATGTTGTTAGATAGGGTAAAACCTGTATGGACTGGTGTTTAGGGAGATTACGTCGAAAAGGGTGTCAACAGTGTGTGAACCTCTGTTAACTGAAGTGTGTCAACATCTTGCTTGCATAACCGATTTCCAACTCCATTTATAGATGAGGTACTGGAGAGTGTCGAGGGTCAATAAATTTACTCATTCACTAATGGGTTCTCTGGATACCATCATAATATAATCGCAAAGGAAGACCGATGCAATACCAACTTTGCGACGAAATAGGGGTGATTCCAATATATGGTAATGCCCTTTGGACTCAAGAATGCTCCTGTTATTTTTTCCAGAATAGTAGTAGTTGCCTTCAAAGATTTCATTCATAACTTTCTTGAAGTCTACTTCGACGATTGGAAAGTATTTGGGATCATTAAGGATAATATTGATGTGGGAATATTATAAACCCAATCCGTACTTAGGATAAAAAATTTAATCATTTTTTACTAATTTCCTACCCACTAGCCTAGATAATTGGCATCCACTTGCACCACATGCTCAACACTTGCCATATATACCCTAGGACCGCTTTAATATCGATTCTGGTTTGATCATGCCCACTTTATTGATTGTCAGAATTAGTAACTACTCTTTCCTACATATTCTATCGTTTACTGCTTTATTCCATCTTTTTAGTGGACAAGGTAAAGATAGTTAACTAGGAAACTGCCATTTTTTGTTCCCAACCCATACTCCATGATTTTATCTCAATGTTCTAGGATTATAATGTCTTTACATCATACTTGACAACTCACTCATTCTTTTTCTAATTTGTAAGGTCCTTAACTAATTAGGAAAGTGATTTAGCCACCTATGGGGGTTTATCATATTTAGTAAGTATACCTTTCTGATATTGTTGAGTTGTATCCCATACAACTTGAATTTACCTATGAGAGATGTACTATTTATGTACAATATTATTCATCATTATTAAATGGAAGGATACACTCCAATATTCATCTCTTCATTCATGTGATTCAACCTCTATTCTTCTCTCTATTTTTCCTATGTATGCTTGTGAGAATTATCTTAGTTGCAAGATCTACTTCCTTTGCTTCTTCTTAGCATCAAGGATCTATTTTATTCATAGCATTAGAGTTTTTATTTCTACATGGTATCAGAGTGCAAGGTTGTTCAAGTTCTACATAGTTGAGTAGTGCATCTAGTCTCCTATCCTTCTCTGAAGAAAAGCTTGTTTAGCTTACAAGATTTTTCTCCTGGTTTTATTTATGCAGGTTACAGAGAGTATCTCATTGAGTGCATCAACATATTAGTATGGATTATTCTTCATATATGATCCTGACTCCCTTCAAATATCATGAATGGAAATCCGAAATTGGCATTATATTGCACAGTAAGGGACTCTATAGAATTTCAATGGCTCTAGCAAATTAACCAAATTCTGTTGTTGAGAAAGCTAAGTGGCATAATAGTTGTGGTGAAGCCTATGGATTGATTTGAATCTCTATTTATCCAGATCAACTCTTTCATCTAGATGGTTTGACCACTCCAAACTAAGTGTGGACCAAACTTGAGTCTCTCTTTGGAGTTCAAGATGAGCTAAGAGCGCATCGGTTGGAGATTGAGTTATTCTCAATGAGTCTAAGAAGTTTCGATTCTATTAAGGGTTTCTTCACCAAATTAAAGTCACTTGTCCTAATGCTCAAGCATTGTGGGATTGAGAAGAAAGATGATATATTAATCCTTTACGTTCTATCTAAATTGGATCCTGAATACTTAGTTTTTGTGTCTACTTTTCATGCTACTAGGATTTTTGTTTCGAATTGGAAAATGCCTTCTTTAAATACATTCTTTGATTCACTAACAAAGGAGAAAGATAAATTGATTCAAATGGGTGATCTTAGATCTTCAAAGGGAAAGGATCATGTTATTATGGTTCAAGGAAGCAATAATTCCAAATAAAAAGAGAAACAAATTGTGAAAGAGAAGAAGACAAAGTCATAAATTTGAAAATGAAGGTTCGAAGCCAACTGATGAAGATTCAATGAAGAAAGACAGGAAGAAAGGGAGCACATCGAGGTGTTCTTATTACAGCGAGGGATTTCATTCAGAGAATAAATGTTTCAAGAATAATTTGGACATCATGTCTCATCTACTTGAGAAGCATGACATTGAAGTTCCATATGAGCTAGAAAAGCATGTTGAATCCTTAGAACACTATCATAGTGCGCAGTCCCAAGGTAATATCACCTATGACTTGAGTTCCAGAGTTAAATACCTTCCTCATGTATATGATATAGATTCGCTTTCTGATATATCAGAATCAGAAATATCAGAACCTTTCTTGAATGACCCCCCTATCGGTCTACTAGACTCATCTCCCAAAAATTGTGATTTTTCACTAGATACTGACTTGTCTTTGAGCAGCTCTTCCTCATTTCATTCACATGATTATATATATGATTTAGAATATTGTTTGCAGGATGATATACATGTCATGACACCATTCATGCCACCATCAATACCATATACCATACCTCTGAATACTCCTAATACTATGCAAATCCCAAGTTCACTAGTTGATTCCACATTGGTCTCTTATGCAATGTTACTTATATTACATGGTTTGAAGTCTTGCTTATATTTCATTGGTTGGTTATCCATGAACTTAGTCATAATTGGAATGATATTACACATGTTTGGATATGTTTAAAACACTTATGGTTCGAATCTCAAGTCCATTCATCATTCATATTTTTACATCCATCAATTTTTCCCAGCTGCTCATCATTCTCCTACCTTAGCCCTAAACCCTCATGGAGACACTAAAACTTTGGTATTTGTTGTTCCATATGCTAATTTTTTAGATATATCAAAGTATTTTCAGCCTCATTTCATATTTGGGAAGGTGTTGCATTAGTTTGGAAGAGATATATGTGATCCACATCACCATTTTGTAGTTATTCAAGGAACTGATTGTGTAACAAATTGTCTTGATTTTTGTACTTTTGGGAAGGAGTATGCACAAATCTCTTTTCCATTTCATATTTTGTTTGCAGATCATATTTTGTTAGCAGCAAGATGCATTTATATAATGTTCCTACTTCATTAGATGAGATACACGGAGTCTCTCATCTTCCTTCTTCTACATTCTACACTCTAGTGCATGATCATGGAGTCTACAAGCTTCTTCATCAAGTCTTTCACCAGAAGCAATTCATTTAGTTGATTCAAGTGAAGTGTTACAGAGAAAACTTCCTATGGAATGGGGTGGACCATAACAAATAGTATGACACCAGAAATCAATCCATTTCCAATATGTAAGAGATAAAAACAATACCAACACTAAGGGACGAGAGTGTACCTTATTCCAAACGTTCGTAGCAGATCCTCGTTGAGCTTTCAATCACACTTGTACCTATGTTCCATCCTCAACAACAAGAAATCAAGAAAGCATGATAGATACTAAGTGTTAGAATCTACACTAGCATAATCAAATCCAATAAATAATCAAAATCAACTACATCCATGGATACAAATATGCATAGTTACACAAATAATTGGATGAGAAACTTATATTTATATTAATTGTAAACAGAGATGCAAATTAAAACCTATGTCGGCACCTCGTCGGAATCAAGAAAACGAGTCCTCCGCCTGGGCCTCCACCACTTCAATCCTCCATATCAAGGCAACCTCACAAAGACAAAGGAAAGCTTGGGAAAGAGCACCAATGGCTTCTCCAAGGACAAAGGGATGCATACTCAAGTATACAAGAATGGGGCACAATTCCACTATAGTTTCCTAACTCTCACAATTTCTCCTCACTCAATGCTTCATTGTAGCTCAATATATATCCCTTCAATGAGAAGAGAAGGGTCGAATCGGAGCGTTTATGGGCACATAGAAGGCTAAGAGTCAAGTTATTTGTGACTGTATGAAGAAAACTCCAAAGACTTTTTGTTTTTTAGCACATTTCCCTATGTACACGGGTCATAGTGATGCAAGATGCATGTACACGCAGGCAGTAGACTGGAAACCCGTGTATACTCTCAAAGAAAACTTTGAAGGAGGTCTACTGAACCATCAAATAATTACTGAGTCAATGGGGGTACAAGGAGTCTTCATAGGGATAGGGTAGGCCATAAAACATGATATACCAAGTGTGGTAAAACCAACTATAACAGATGCCCTCTAATGTGTGAGGCCAGAGGGGAACATGATGGTCGAAATACATTATAATAGTCCCAGGAGTGGAGTAATGAAGAACCACGCGGAAAATCCGGCCACTCGTCAGCACAATACAATGATAGATCTCTCTGTATGTGACTGAAAATATGAAGCATAGCAGTCCCCAGATACATAAGAGTACAATGGCCATGAATAGGCATAAGACATATATCATAAGTGGTCATCACCACGTACAATATACAGTGAAAAAATATCTCCATACTGAATGAAGATGTCTGATGGTACACTGGAATTTGGTCATGAGAACTGATATCTCATAGATACCGGCACAATCAAAGAGGTAGCGTATAGGCAATGCCACCAAGTTCGGAGGTCTTCTACACAAATCGCCGCTAGTACGTGTCCCATCATGCAAATAAAGGTGTCGAGGTCGAAAATGATGGACCATTATCTAATTACCGGTCATTGATGTATATTGTTAACAGACGCGAGATATCCCTTCGATAGTGATAATGGGAATCAAGGTATAGAGTGCAATCAAACAAGTGTGAATAGATGTGTTGAAATTGAACACTTAAGAGAGTCCATCGATTAGGGGACATTGACGTATTTCCAAAACTGTCGATTGTAAGAGAACCTAGCACTAATGACTACAAGTCTCAAGACACTCAATGCACTCTAGATCCCTATTCCAGTATAAATGTTCAAAATTCGAGGGAATGGAATCCGCTGGAAGGAGGGCATTAAAGCATCCTCCATCAACCAACATGAGGTACACAACAATGCTGGATAATTTGTAAGAACTCGGACGAACAAGATGTATAAGAACCAATAACTGTACCGGGAATGGACGACATGCAAAGACAAGATAATTAAGGAATGGCCGAATCAGGCTAAACTTCCTTTGAACAAGAGCATAAGGAAGATTAAGACTCATAGGAAGGATAGACTCAACATGGAAACTGGTACATCTCTGCGACATAGGAGGCATCGCCAGAGGCTCCATAGGGATTGGAAGCATAACCAGTCGGTAGAGAAAAATCAAAGTAACGATTGCGTCTCCTAAATTCATACTAATAACCCAACCAATAGATGGAATATACAGTGCTCTGTTCAAAGGCGGCCCAGCACAACAGCTGCCAATAGAAAGTGATATGATTTCTCGTCTGCCTTTTTATGTTTTTTAATTTTTTGCTCTTTTCCATATTGGAAATCTTGGAAAAGAATAAAATTGCTTATAGTACAAAGGAGGAGACAAGTGTCGCGAGAAGGCAAGCTAGTTCCAAGTGGGTTCGTACCTATGGTAAAGGTGACATAGTCATAGGATATTGCATAATGTAGGTGAAAAGGTGGTCCTATCCTATGTGTCAGTTCAAATGCTATACATGTCACAGGCATGAACGGGTCAAAGCCTCAGTGAAAGTGCACTCAAAACAGGTTCCTACACAACAATATTAGGCCAAAACAACTAAAAGGAGTTAATAAATCGTCCAAACTATAGGCCTAGTGAGTAATTTTTATTTAAATAGTAAAAAATGTCATTTTCACCATACCATTTGGTTTTTTACCCAAACTAGTGCATTTGGAAGAATTTGGACTATGAACTTCAATCGTCGATTCCGGGAGCTACGGGCCACTAAATCTCGAGCCGTAACGACTAGGTATTTTCTCATCCCATTCCTCAAATATTCCATACAGTTTTTTTCAATTTTCATGTTATATTTTTAAATTTAAAGACACCATGCATGGGTAACGCGGCCCACGTGGGTCACAAAACTACGAGTTGCGTATAGGTCAAGGTGTACGAGGGTAAAGCAAAGCCTTCCTACATGTACAAGCGACTGTCGACAAGAAAATTCATGTACAGGGCCATGTATGCGCAAAACCATGGAAAAATCTCACAAATTTCAATGTTTTCTTGGCAAGATGGTGTTGGAATGGCGAGACCGTGAACATGAGGATGTGGATACAAAAGTCCATCAAGGTGTGAATGATCAATAAGCCTTAAAAAGATGTGTTTTATACAAGTTTTATAAGCTTGGGGGTTTGAGGGCTCAAACAATACTTCTTCAAATGTTTTTGGATTATTGGGATCCAAACACAGAGGCCTTTTAGTTAAATGGCATGCCACTAAGACTAAAAGTGGATGATATCTACTTCATTACCGGATAATCACGTTGAGGTGAGGTAGTGAATGTACGATCTCGTGGAGTGGGTGGGGTACTCACTATATATGGGTATATAGCTGTGTATTGTGCTCCAAACAAAGATAAGTTCGGTAGTTAGATTCGTGTGAGTGGAATCTAGATCCTAAGTCTCAAGGTGATAGTCGTGGTACTAACCAAGATAACAGGTTTGGAATCACTACATCAAGCTTCGAGGCCTCTCATGTTCTACTTGGTAGAGTGCATGATACCAATAATATATGACTGGAGTACTTTATTTTTTTTTGAAAAAAACGGTTAAAATTTAATTAAAGACTGGCAAAGGGGCTGCCAAGGCCTTACAAAGCATATTCAAATTCACTATTCTGATCTTCCTTTCCAGCTTGATTCCTTTGGTACTGCTGAGCTTAGTGGTCTTCCTTTCCTTACCTTTAAGGGATTGGGCAAAATGAGCTTCCTCCATTGACAATAAGCTGGTTTTTGTTTAGAAGAGCACCACGATTGGCTTCAGCGTCCGCAAGGCTGTTTAGATTCTTGAGCACATGCTGAGCCTTATAAATTTTGAAGTGAGAGAGGAGAAGGCTGACTTTCCTGAAGATTTGGCCAAGATGAATGTCCGAGGGCATCTTCTTGGTATGAACCGCTTTAATTATCAGCCTGGAGTCCCCGAGAATATTAATCTTTTGGATGTTCAGATTTCTTGCCTGGATTAGGCCCTGCCACAGCGCCAAGATTTTAGCTTGGTTGTTGGAAGCATGTCCTAGGCCCCATGCATAGGACAGGTGGATTTTGCCTGTAGGTTCAAAAATAATACCGCCTCCTCCAGCTTTCCTGGGGTTCCCTTTCGAGGCCCCATCGAAGAAGAGACACCATTCATTTAGCACTGATCTCCATTTGATAAAGTCCATTTCAGCCAGTCTAATTTCCTAGTTGGCCTTGTGGGGCAAGTTCGTGGCTTCATTGCTATTTTGAGCTGGTTGGAACTCCTTAAACCATTGATCTTCTTCCATAGAGAGAGAGGCCTTATTGCTTTTGGAAGCCTTTGTTTTTAAAACTTCAGATAGCATTACCCGGGCTTTGATAGCGATTTGAGCTGGGGCCCTGCTTTCCTCCCTGAAGATTCTATTATTTCGCTCCAGCCAAATTTTCCATGATAGGAACCTGGGAATCCACATCCACGCGGTTTTGATAAGATTTTTCTTGCTCAGATCGTGGGGATAGAGGTAGAGCCAACGACTGACCATTTCCACTGCAGAGCTGGGAAATCTGATAGCGATGGGACCAAGCAATATTCTCCAGGCCTCTTGGGTGAAATCGCAGGCTATGAACAAGTGATCAGCGTTCTCTTCAGCGTTTTTGCACAATGGGCATCGAGAAGGGCCAGCCCAGCCTTTCCTCTTGAGTTTATCATTGGTGAGAATGCTGTCATGAAGCATTTGCCAGGTGAAAATATCGATTTTTGGGATGGACGGGTAATGCCATAGAGAATTCCACGGGCCTGGATTGGGGGGAGCCCAAGGTCGTTCCAGAATAGAAGCATAACCAGCAGAAGCGGAATATTTACCTGTGCCAGAGCCCCAGCCCCGTTTATCTTTAGATCTGGCAGAGATGGGCGATTTTCCTTGGAGAATATCCAACAACAACAGCGCTTCATCCTTTAGCTCGTCCAGATAATCTCCCAGGTTCCAGCTTACCCAGGATTCGTTTTCATCATTTCCCCATGAGGAAATATCCCACAGCGTGCTGCAGTTGTTGTCAGTAAGCCAGTCTTGGATGTTCCTTAGCTCGTTCAGGCTGTTCAAGGATTGATCTCCTAAAATAGAATCGTCCCAGATTTTTATGTTTGCACCATTTCCAAGTATCCAAGTGAGCTTGGCTTTGAAGTAAGGCAAGGCTTTTTTGCAGAGCATGAAGATCGGAGAACCAGTCTGCCTTTTAGGAGGCTTATCTAGACATCTTTTCCTATTGCCTGTGAAGTATTTTTTCCGGAGGATCTACTTGCTCCAGTTATTCTTGCCAGAGATCATATTCCAAATAATTTTTCCACCCATGGCTAGATTTTGGGTGGCTACATCTCTGATCTGAAGGCCCCCCTCAGTCTTTGGCCTTTTTATCTTGTCCCAGCTGACAAGATGCATCTTCTTTTCATTATTTCGTCCCCCCTCCCAGAGGAAACGGCGGAGCAGCTCTTCAATCTTGTTCGTTATGGTTTTGGGAGCTAACAGAACAGAACACTGATAAATAGGAAGACTGGTGAGGACAGAGTTAATCAAAATAATTTTACCTGCCTTGTTGAGCCAAGATTCTCCCCAAGCTTGTATTTTGTTTTTGAGCTTGTCCAGAAGGGGCAGCCAGTGGGCAACTTTAGGAGAGGCTTTGAAGATAGGGATGCCCAGGTAGGTAAAGGTGTCCCAGAATGAGATGCCTTCCATGTCAAGGATTCGGGAGATGTTCAACATTTCGAGAGGGGAGCAGTTCCAACCATAAACCTTACTTTTGAGAAAGTTTATTTCACTTCCAGAGCTGTTCATGTAGTAGTCAAGTTCTGATTTGAAGTTCCTGGTTGTTCTGAGGTTGGCCACTCCCAGTAGCAGAGTGTCATCAGCGAACTGGGCGTGGTTTACATCCTTGACCTTGGGAGCTATTCTTATGCCGGAGAGAGCTATGTTTTGGAGACTATTATTCAACTGGAAACTTAGAACGGAAGCCTGGATGACATAGAGAACAGGGGAAAGAGGGCAGCCTTTCCTTAACCCTCTTGAGGCCTGGAAGAACTTGGTAGGCCGGCCATTGATCAGCGGAGCAATCCAGGGAGCTGATATGCAGGCCTTAACCCACTGAGTAAAATTCTGATTGAACCCGAAGTTTCTCATGGTAGCAAAGAGGAAGTCATGCTTGACTCGGTCAAAAGCACTGGCTAAGTCCAACTTAACTGCCATTCCTTTCTCTTTATTCCTGTAGCTAAAATGAATGGCCTCTTGGACTAAGATTATATTGTCCAGAATCTGTCTGCCTCTGACAAACCCACCTTGGTTTTCCAGAATCAATTTTGGCAGAATTTTTTTGAGTCTGTTGGCCATTATTTTGGTTGTGATTTTGTAACCAGTATTGCAGAGGGAGATTGGGCGGAACCTATTGAAATTCCTGGCTCCTTTTTCTTTTGAAACGAGAGCCAGGAATGAGGAATTTGTGCTGCCTCCCAATTTGGAGCAGATCTGAGTCTTCTTGATCATTCTGTACAAGTCCCTTTTGATTATGTCCCAACAAGAGACATAGAACCGGGCTGTAAATCCATCCGGCCCGGGAGCTTTGTCCGGGTCCATGTTGAAGAGGGATTTTTTAATTTCACGGATACTCACAGGATTGTTCAATAGCTGGTTGTCCTCTTCACTTATCAGCTTTGGAATCTCTGAGAGAGGGTAGGAGTTCGGATCCACCGGGTCCAGGTCCGGGGCAGAATAAAGCTTCTTGAAGAAGGAGTGGGTAGCCTCCTTGATGCCATTGGTGTCCTTTATTATTTGGTCTTGCAGCTGAATCTCATTGATGGAGTTGTAGATTTTTCGAGCTTGCGCCTGCTTGTGAAAAAAAGTGGTGTTTTTGTCTCCATCTTGCAGCCAGAGTGTTCTTGGTTTGACTCTCCAGTAGGTTTCCTCCTCTCTGCACGCTTTTTGGTACTTCCTTTGGAGATCTGCTTCCCTATTGAGCAAGTCAAGGGTGATAGGGGACTCTTCCATGTTCAGTTGGTGCCGTTCCAGAGCCTTCTGGATTCTTTTCCTTTCATCTGTAGGGGATCTTAGACCTTTAGCCCAAGATTTCAGATCAGCTTTGAGCCTTCTTAATTTTCCTTCCCAGACAAAGAAGGGAGACCCCTGAATCGGTTCATTCCAGGATTTGTTCACGATGTCAAGGAAACCATCCTGATCTACCCATAAAGGACTGAAGCGGAAGGGAATGGGGCCTAACTGAGCTTCAGGGGACAGGGTGAGCGATATTGGTTTATGATCTGAGGTGTAATGTGCGTGGATCTTGGAGGAAGCCATGAGGCCAAGGGTAAGGAAGGCTGAGTGAATGAGGAACCGATCAAGGCGGGCAGCAATGTGGCCAGGCCCAAATCTTTTGTTGGATCAGGTGAACTTTCCTCTGTCAGGGGGGATATCTACAAGGTCCCAATCCAGCATCACATCTTCCACCCACTCTCTGGCAGGATCCCGGACTATTGATCCCCCTTTTTTTTCTGCTATGGCTAGGGTTACATTTAAGTCTCCAGCTACAACAAGATTCTCAGGGTTATGCTGGTTTAGGAAGATTTTTAAGGAGTCCCAGCACTCTTTTTTTTCCACAAAAGAGACAGGAACATACAGATTAAAGATACTTACGTAGTGACCGGAGTCTTTATGGTACAGCTTGGTGAACAGCCAATGCGTGTTGCTTTCTTCTTCTACAAGATCAAGCTTTGCGGAGTCCCAGAAAGTGGCCAAGCCTCCCGAGGCTCCTCTAGCGCTCACAACCCTACCTGGGCCTTTCTTCCAAAACGACTTCCTTGCATGGAGGAGAGCTTCTTCCTCCATTTTCATCTCCTGGATTAGGAGGACTTTCGGCCTCAGTAGTCTTACTAAATCCCTTATAGCTTCTTCTTTTAGGGAGGTGCCTAGTCCTCTGCAGTTCCAGGAGACGTATTGCATTATTTACCTGTTTGAGGGGGATGGCCCCCTTTCGGGGTTTTCCCAATCTTCAACCACGATCTAGTGTTCATAATTTATGGGATGGTGTGCTGTGAGCCTTGAACTACATCCTTGTAGGACTGTTCTTCCCTTCTTTTCTTTTCCGGCTTTCGTCCCCGCTTTGGTTGATTTGGAGAGACGGACGGACTGCTTGGTATAGTATCACCTTCTTCCGAGGAATCAGCTCCTGTTTCCGAGCCCAGGCTGGTGTGATCCTTTAGCAGACTGGAGTCAGACCGATGAAGGCCAGAATTGCTTGGGCTATGTGTCCCCTGAGCTTCACCAGCTTCTGTACCATGTGCAGGGTTTTGGACCTCAATGGAAGTTTCTTGAAGGTTGGGCGCTGGATTGCCTTTCTTTGGTGGTTCTTGGATCGTTTTCTCCTTGTTTTTGGTGTTGCTGAAGGTTTTCCCTTTCTTTACTTTCTGCCATCCTTCCGCATCTTCTTTTTCAGCAACCAGTTTGGGACAGTATCTTTGGAAGTGTCTGTGCTCTTGACAGTTCCTGCATTTGAAGGGTAAGTGTTCGTAATCCAATTCCTGGTAGTCGGTCCAGGATCCAACTGTTAGTTTTACTGCCTCAGGTAGGTCGGCTTCAAGATCCACTTCAACACAGATTCTGGTGCAGGAGTATTGTCCTTTGTTATCGGCTTTATCAATGAAATGGCCGATTCCATTCCCTCTTCTCTTCAGAGTGTCAAAGTCCCAGCAGTGCATTGGGAGATTGGGGAGCCTGACCCACACAGGCACCTCTTTGGGGAGGTCGATCGCAGGGTCAAAGTCTGGCATCCATTTGTTCAGGTATAGGCCTTGTGTTCCCATGAAATAGGGACCATTCCTAAAAACTAAATCCCGATCTTCTTCAGAGATGAATTCAAACACGAAAAACCCTCTTCCAACGGGGTAGCAGGTTACACCTTGTTTCAGGTTGGGCTTCCAGTTC
>LPNX010022370.1:79385-107064 GCA_001517045.1 Pseudotsuga menziesii
GCTGCTCCTCTGGAGAAAAGGTCCCATGTTCATGACTGGAGTACTTTATTATTAAGCACTTTGAAACAACAATTGACAGACTGCAGGCTGGGAAGGATAAAAAACTTCAGGTTTTCCAACATACTCAGTGCATTATTTTTTGAGAGGGTACTGGGCCTTAGCCCTAAGGTTGTGGTCCCTCCTCATAGTCTATGAGATCCGACACAAACTCGTTGGGTGGAGGTGATGTGGAGGTCGGGGGGAGGGTGGTCAAACATCCACACCCTTTCCACCTGACTTCTATCACTAGTGGCGGAGACATATCATCACCTTTGACGACTATCCCTATGCAGGGATCGACTTCCACAGAGACCCAGATATGCCCCTACCACCAGGAGCCACATACAGTGACATAGGTAAGATCCCAAATGTGTTTTGAATTATTTGATTTTTTTGTATTTTTGATATATATGAAACCAAAAACATGTTTTTGGTGGTATCACATACTGACACTAAGTGCATGTGTGTGTAGATGTAGGTTCGCAACAACTGGATGGGTTCCCCCAACATAACCAGAGGGGACGAGGAGATGGCATAGTTGGTGCAGATGGAGAGCGAGTGCTCTAAAATATACATGGCAACTTCACCAGACTGACAGATACGATACCCATGGTGCAAGTCGAGGACTTTCTCGAGGCTATGCAGAGACATGTAGTAGGGGTTCTCGATGCAACATTGGTTAGGCTATTCCAACGATTGGCCAATGTAATTGTTTGTTACCATGATCATCATCCAGGCCCACAGGCATAGATGCCTAGATAAAAATTTTGTATCGGCAGTGTATATTTTGGTGGCTTAAAGCCACGTGTTTGTATTATGACATTTTGTATTGTGGCACCATTTTGGACTATATTCAGAAATAAAAAAACTTATAGTGATCAATTGATATATTCACATGTGTGTTTAAATGTGAATGGAATGTATGTGCTTCATTATTGATGTGACAAATGCTTATCTAACACATAACTTGCATATGATCATCAATCTGATTGGAATTGAACCAGTGATCTGATCCATGATCCAGTGATCTGATTCACGACTTTCATCGTCGATCTGAAAGCCAAGATCTGCATCTCCATTTACTAATATTCTGCTTGAATTGAGCACTCTTTCAATTGTTGGTCTGCATGCATGTTCTGCATGCAAATCCACTAAGTGTTGGATCTCCCTTCTTTGGAGGTCAGCATTGGAGAACAAAGTGTTGAGGAGTGCAAGCAAGCTCTGCATGTAGCCACGTTGTCGGGGGCAGGGTTCATTGTGCATGCTTGGGTCGATGATGGGTCAGTGATTTCTAGTGGGTCAAGGATTTGAGGATGATAGGGAGGAGTTCATCTAATGGGCACTGAGGGGGGTGGATATGGGTCGGCCACTGCTCCTTACTCAGAATTCGATAGGCTTGTAGCTCAGCAAAGCAAGAAGGCCCCTAAAGGAGTCCTTTCGAAATTCGTGAAAAGGATTGAGGAGGTTCTAGTGGTTGCTCTACTATTGGAGGACACTATCCATGTGGCTCTCTCACTAGCAGAACGGGCATTGATTGGGCAATTTACTGGACTCTGGCCTTCACCAAAAACCACTGAGAGTTTGGTTTAGAGAAATTGGAGGCCGCTGACCTCGAAAAATGTTGCTTGTTACTCTCTTGGTCGAGGATACTTCTTATTTGACTTTGAATCTAAGGAAGACAAGGACTTAATCTTCCGTAATGGGCCCTAATTCATGGGTCCGCAAGGAGTTTACCTGAATGGTTGGATGTCAAAATTCAACCCCAAGGTAGACATCCCTAAGGTTGTCCCAGTTTGGGTTAGGCTACCAAACATACCAATGCATTGCTAGAATCCAAAATCGCTAAATGCAATTGGAAATGCCTTGGGAAGGTATATAGACATGGAAAGTATACCTGGAATAATAAGAGAATGGGATCGGGGCATATTACATCCAGGTTGGATATATTTTTGGTGCAAGATTCCTTTCTTCTTCTCATAACAAACCCTTCCTCCAAAATCCTAGTGCTTGGGGGATCAAACCATAAGCCTATCTCTCTTGAGATGAAGAAATACCAGAACCTTGGTCCAAGTCCATTCCGGTCCATCCCTTTGTAGGCCTCCCATAATGAATTCTTGGGGATAGTTTCCAAAGCATGGTCAGCTTCGGTCATGGGCTCACCATTCTATATATGGGAAGAAAAACTATGGAGAGTCAAGAAAGCGCTCAAATATTGGGCAAAAAACTTAGAAACTCCATTCCAAAAAACAAAAACAAAAAAGCAGCGATTAGGATAGAGGCCCACCAAATCGCTGTGGAAACAAGCCATATCTCAGCTGAAGTGCTAAAAAAGGAAGTGGATCTACAACAGTAACTCCACGTTTCCTACAGACATGAAGTATAAGGGTTGAGACAGAAAGCCATATATCTCTAGCTACAAGCGGGAGACAGGAATACTGGCTATTTCCACAAGCAAGCAGAGGTCAGGAAAAATTACAAAGTCGTGCATGAGATTCACGTCCAAGACAAAATCATTCAGAAATTTGATGAAATCAAGGCTTAAGATACTAGGCATTTCAACGAAATATACACAACAAAATTCTACCCCAATAATGGAAATGAGGCCATGGATTTAATCCCAAGGATCGTTAAAAAGAAGGGAAATGACAAGTTGATTCAAGAGATCATAATGGAAGAAATGAAAGTTGCAGCGGATGATATGAAAGAGGATAACGCACCAGGACCTAACGGGTTTAATGTAAATTTCATAAAGACATGCTGGGATATCATTTAGAAAGATTTATTTAAATGGTCAAAAAATATTAAAGATGTGAAAAGATTGGTGGGACCACAAACTCTACTTTCCTAACACTTATACCCAAAGAGAAAGATGTGAATACATTTGACAAGTTTCGCCCAATTTCCCTGTGTAATATTGGATATAAGATAACCACCAAAATTATGGTGTGGAGGTTAAAAAACATCCTTCCATATATCATACCTGAAAAGCAAGGTCGCTTCATTAAGGGCAAGAGAATTTGGGATAACATCATCTTGGTTTAAGATGCAATCCATTTTAGAATGCAGAATGGTGAAAAAGGTATGATTGTGAATATAGATTTAGCCAATGCTTTCGATAGAGTGTCTCATTCATTTCTCCTTCAAGTTATGGCTAGATATGGGTTTGATCCTAGCTTCATCAGGTGGGTCAAATCCTGCATAAGTAAGCCTCAGATTGTCCCCTAGTCAATGGAAGGGAGCCTGGCTTCTTCCAATCCTCACGAGGATTGAGGCAAGGATAGCCGCTCTCACCATTTCTCTACGCAATCCAAGCCTCTGTTTTCAGTCTTCAACTTGATAAATCTAGAAGGGACCAAGATTTAATGGGCATCAGGATTTCTTGGGGGACAAAAGACATTACCCATGCACAGTTTGTTAAGGACACAATCCTGTTTGGAGGGGCCATCCAGCTAATCGCCACAAGGTTTAAAACTGAAATGGACCGCTACTGTCAAGCCTCCAAAAGTAAGTTAAACCTAAGAAAGAGTAAGATATTTAGCTGGAATATTAACCCGAGGGAGATCACTGGAATCTCCCACACTCTGGAAACAAAAGGAATAACTAATTGGGACTCCTTTAAGTATATGGGGGTACCAATATTCAAAAGTAACATGAAAAGCTCGGACTGGAATCCATTAATTGAATTTTTTTTTTTTAAATCTCGCTTGGGGAGCTATTTGGCTAAATCTAGCTGGGAAACTGGTTTTGATTAAAGTTGTACTGAACAACTATCCACTATACCAATGTTTTGTCCTGTTAGCTCCACCCAAAATTCTCGCAAATATTGAAATCATGCTTAGATCCCTCCTTTGGCAAGGAGGGAAAAATGAAGGAGGAAACAAATATGCCCTCATCAGCTGGAGGAAGATTAAAATGTCACATATGGAAGGTGGTCTGCAAATTAGAGATTTGAAATTTCAAAACCTGGTGATGGGAGCCAAATTGTTGTGGAATCTAACAGATGCCAGGCCATATTGGATCTAATCAGGTGATCTGGAGCAAATACTTCTCAGGCTCAAGGCTCTGGTGCCTTGACTTGGATCCGGGGAATAAGCATGGGACTCCCATTTTATCACTCTGCTGGAAGGCGCTGCGTAAGTTCAGAGATAATCTCCGTTGGATACTTGGAAACAATAAGAAGATAAGGCTATGGCAAGATTCAATTATGGGGAAACCTCTTGCACCATTTCTACCAGGGTTCAAAGGATGGACCGATAGGCACAGAATCAAAATGTTACAGGATATATATAATTGGGACAATGAACCTCCATATAGATGGGTCGGATGGACCATTCCGGAATGCCCAACCGATATTAAAGGAGAAAAAAGTAGTTCTTAGATTATTTATCAAGCTCAACGCTAGTGGCCAGAAGGAAGAGGGATAAGCATGGTTGGGGCAGCTGCACGGGTTTGTACACCACTTATCAAAGCTATAAAGTATTCTCAACCATGCCTAGCGCATCCATTAACCCATAAAACTGGCAAAAGCTATGGAAAATAGTCACACTGCTGAAAATTGACATATTTTGTTGGATGTTGGTGCATGGGAAGATTTTAACAGGCAAGAATTTGGAAAAGAGAGGGATCGAGGGGGAATGCCCTTTGTGCTATGAAAATAATGAAACAATTCTGCATTTATTTTTTGAGTGTAATTATTCCAGAACAATGTGGAGTATGTTAACAGAATTGTGGTTCGACAGGGTTGAGATTCCATGCAACGTGCAGCAATGTTTTATCAATTGGGCGTTCAAGGGAGATCTGGATAATAAAAAAGGAGTGAAAGATTGTTGGATGAAGCCTCCAAATATTATATGTTGCCATATTTGGATTGAGCGTAATCTAAGGACATTTCAGAACAAATCACACCCTCCAGACAAGACCATAGCCAAAATGCAATCTCTCAATGAAGAGACTATTAAGATCAAGATGGTTCCCAAAAATAAAACAAAATTGGTTGCCAATGGAATTATTTGGATGCAAACCTTTAGTTTTTCAGATATAAACATAGGTGCGGTCTTGAGGAAGCTGGGAAGCTGGGAAATAAGGTTAGGTAAGGTCTAAATGGAAGCTGGATGAAAGAGAGAAGAATAGTCAAACTGTTCTTTGATGGGGCCTCAAAGGGGAACCCAGGGATGACGGGAAGAGGATGAGTCATCATCAGCCATGATGGGGAAATCGAAATGGAATATTTCTGGAACATAGGAAATGATTCAAATAATATGGCTGAAGCCTATGGGATCTGGAAAGTAATTAAGCAGCTGGAAAAAAAGAGAGTTGAGGAAGCCATTGTTTTTGGATATTCTCGAATTATAATTCAGGCGATGAATGAAGCAAATCAGAGCCGAAATTTAAGGTTGGATAGGTTGATCAAAAGAATCAATTCTATCTCAAAGACTTTTAGATGGTTAGAGTTATTTCATGTGCTCGGGAGATTAATGATTTGGCAGATCAAGTGGCTAATAAAGCAATTGACTAGGTAAAAATGAGCTTTTTGTAAATCTGCATCTATCCTCAGAGTTACCACCTTAAGAAGCAAGAGGTTAAGAGTCAGTTGACTTTTTGTTTAGTTGTTGGACAGTGCATGTTTGTAAGAGAAAATGCAGGCACAAGAGGATCCGGTGATTATTAAACCAGATTGATGTAATTTTTTCAAGTGGTTCCTATACTGCTCTTATAATTCAAAACATAACCATTTTTGTAAAAAAAACACATAATTTGCATATGAATCGGCAACATGATTTTAAAGTCTAGGTATATGAATGTATGTAATATAGTCAAATTGTCACTCTAACAATATTACGCGTAAGAACCTTCATGGCAATGTAGGATCCCTAATACGATACAAGCCATTCAATTGTGACATGATTAGCTGTGAGCCAAGAAAGACTTCAAGCGACTAAATACCATTGGAAATGGAATCATGTAGGAGTTGAATCATGACACTATATTCAACAACATTGTTTGACGATGGTTGGAGACGCACACCTCCTGAAGACACCACATGACCCTCTCATGCATAGATAACCCAAGAAGCCAAAGCTAAGTTCTGTGTATCGTGGTTGACAACATCCGCAAATCCTAAGTAGACTGAAGACTCTGTCGACATCTACCACAACATAGGAAGCATGTTAAACCAATAACACTACATGGGAAAAAAGTAAACTATGCAAACTGTACAATAATATACAAGATATCAGCCTCGAAAGTTAGGCATATTAATTCTTGAGATAGAGCCCATTTCAAGGCTCCACCAAGGTTGTCCCTTCATAATATTCTAGCTCATAGGCTCCCTTCTCTAACACATGTTTCACCACGTAAGGCCCATGCCACATGGGGTTGAACTTAGTCGCTCCCAACTATTCACTAGCTTGGTCATACAAGAGGACCAAGTCACCTTCACTAAATCTACAGGGATAGACAGACTTGTCATACGAAGCCTTAAAAAGACACTTGTTAATCTCTAGAGCCACTACGATATCCCGACACTGCTCATCAAGGTGCTCTAAGTGGACCAAACAGTCTTTCAACTGAAAAGTGTTTGGTAAAATCTCTATGGCTAGCTTCAATGAGGGAATTTTTCATTCAACTGGTAAAACCAACTCCACCCCATGTACAAGTTGATATGGAGAAAACCCGGTGGCAGTATTGACTATGGTTTGGTATGCCCACAAAGCAGGGTAAAGCATGATATGCCATTTAGTTTTGCTTTGTGCGATAGTTCTTTGTAGAATGGCCTTAAGGGACTTATTCATATCTTCAACTTGGCCTTTTTCCTGAGGATAATAAGTAGAAGAGTATTCTTGCTTATACCTCAGTTTCAAAGCTAACTCATCCATCATATTGTTTTGAAAGTGCCTGTCGTGGTCAGTGACAAGCTCTTTTGGGATCCCAAACCGAGTGATAACATGGTTGAACACAAACTTAGTGGACGTCTCACCATCGTATTTAATAGTAGGCATAGCCTCCACCCATTTTGTGAAATAATCCATAACCACTATAATGTGAGGATGCCCCCCAACCGAAGCTAGGTTTTAGTCCATAAAATCCACTCCCCACTTGGTGAAGGGACCGACGATGATAATAGGATGTGACAGGGCGGGATGCGAGCACATATTTTGTGCAAACACCTGGCAAGGGTGGCACCGCTTGACCGCATTAACGTAATCTTTAAAGATAGATGACTAGTAAAAACCCGCTCTAAGGATCTTTTGGGCTGTAAGAATCCCAGATAAATGACCACCACACACCCCACCATGGCAATCATTCATCACAGTCTCAGCCTCCTCATGATTCAAACATCGACGCAAAATGGAATCAACCTCGCGATGATAGAAAGTGTCACCGATAATAAGGTAATTCTTAGCATTATGTCATAAGTGTTGATGCTCATCTCATGAGAGGTGAGTATGAATCTTCAAAGTCTGAATATAGATGATAATATCACCATACCAAGGGTCCATGACCAAAATGAGGAAGATATTCTCATCCACAAAATAATCCTCATGGATCTCAGCTTCATCCAAACTATGGTGATCTGACATGAGCTCAGCAAAGACTAACGACTTCTTCAACTTTGTTGAAACAAACTCGAGGTTGAATGCTTGCAAAATAACAATCCATTTATTATATTCCCCCCTACCGTTCGTCTAGTCAAGACAAACTGAAATGAATTAATATGAGCTATGACCGTAGTCTGGCAAAACAAAATGTAATGTCTCAACCGCTGTACAACATGGCCAGTTTCTAGGGCCAGCTTCTTGACGTGAATATATTGAAGTTCAAAATCAATGAGATCATGGATAAGATAGTAGATAACGTGCTCCTAGAGCTCATCATCCTCTTGAACCATAATCATCCAAATCGTCTCTTGAGACGCGGCCACATATAATAGGAAATCATGGCTATAGTTGGGTGGACTAAGCATGGGGGTCGATGCCAAGGCTTTCTTAAGGGCATCGAAGGACTCTTGGGCTCACTCATCCCATACGAATGAAGTATACTTCTTCAAAAGATGCATGAAACCCTTGGTCACATTAGTGAAATTGACGACAAATCTCTGCAAGAAGTTAGTCATCCCCTGGAGACTTTGAAGATATCTAATCATGTGGGGGGAGACAACCAAAGTGTTGCCTCAACCTTCAAAGGATGGACCCTAATCCCCTCCTTAGACACGATAAACTCTAATAAAATGACCCACTTTCACACAAAAGATGCACTTTTGAGGATTTAACCGGATTTGGTAACGACGACATCTTTCAAAAACTAAGCGCAAATGATTTGGGTGATCCAATCTCAAGTGAGAGTGAGCAACTAAATCATCCAGATAAACTTCGATAATATCCTTAAGGTAATGGAAAGCAAAGTTCATGGCCCATTGAAAGGTAGCTCCGACATTTTTAAGGCCAAAAAGCATCTTCTAGTATGCAAACGTACCAAAAGGACGAATGAAAGCAGTCTTGTGTTGGTCATCGGGTTTAATTTGGATTTAATTATACCCTAAAAAATCATCAATGAACGAGAATACTTCGATCCCAGCACACTCATCCAAAATCTGATCTATGAATGGTGTGGGGAAATGATCTTTTAGACAAGATTTGTTCAGGTCTCTAAATTATGTGCACACACAGATAGTTCCATGGTTCTTATCAACCGAAACGGGATTGGATACCCATTCAGTAAAGGAAACTGAATAGATAAAGTCATCCTTGAGTAGCTTGTCTATTTGAGCCTTAATGGAAGGCGCCTTACGAGGGTTCATCACACGTAAACGTTGTCGAATAGGCCTAGCATCAAGATACGTCTTAATCTCATGTTCAACAATGCGAGGGTCTATTCCTGGCATCTCATCATACGACCAAGCAAAGACATCATGAAATTCTTTAAAAAGATCAGTATAGTCTTTAATTTCATCAAGAGAACAATCTCCACCAATGTAAACATTTTCAATTTTGCTAGGAATCCAAGATATGTTGATAGGAATTGTTGGTGACAAATTCGCCATGATCCCTTTGGAAAAATTGCCATGAGTACCTAATGGGTCCACGGGACAACCGACATTCTTTCTAAGGGTCTTCCTAAAGTCATCATGATCGATCCGTTCAAGCTATGGGAGGAAGTAAGAGCGATGGTGCAACTACTCCCAAGGTCGTTCTGAACCATTCATGGCCTCGAGAATCGCCTCATCTGAGGGAAAAACATCATTAAGGAAATCATGTGAGCATGACGATGCAACCACCCAAGCAGGCAGTGCAAAGAGATCCTCCTCTTCCATCCACGAAGAAGAAGGAGCAAGGTCTACAGTGTAACCAAGAATAGCTTGGTAACCAACCTTCGTTGTAGATGGCAACATCTCCATCTTGGTGGGTATATGGTATCCATCCGAAGTGCTCGGAGAAGGAAGATTCCAAGGGTCGTCAAATACATAGTGTGAAATGGGACCGAACTCAATGACGACGAATCATTACCAAGAGTGGAACCAATAGCTAGGATTGGTGCTGAAATATTAGAAGTTCCCATCAACAATAGATACATTCCAACACCAAAATTCTCAGTTATCGACTAAGAATTGTAAATAGCAGGGATGGCAAATCCCGATGATGTAGTAGAATTGGAATTATCGAATGATAATTGATCGATCGTGATAATTCGATCCTCAAAAGGGAAGCAAATGACTCAAAATACGAATGACACGATCACTTTCATAGCGTAAATCCAATTATGACGCAGTAAAAGGTTGCAGTTAAGGGGTGCATCAGCCACCTCAACCTCGATCGACACGGTCTTCCCTCCAAGCTGGACTCGTCCGAAATGAACGTCCATCGAATGTGATCAACATAGTCATGGATTTCAACAACGTGGGTGAGCCAAGGCCCTTCCAACAAGCAAGAGACATCACAGAGGTTGGAGCGCCTTCATCAACAACTATGTATTTGATCGTGTTATTAAGACACTCCACATGGACTAGGAAAGACACATGGTAAGGCAATTGAGATTGGACCTCACGAATTTCAAATATAACTACCATGGAAGGGTTAGGATCAATCACCCCAAGAGCAGTCAACAAAGCTCTCCTCTACGAAGGACAAGTCTGAAGGACTTCTAAAGCTGACAAAACACAGGGATTCTGAACTAAATCCTCGACAATAGAATAGTGTTGGGCAGCTAGAGCATTAGGATTGTGCCCTAAGCGCTTAAGAACTCCCTTAATTATACGAGGTATAACATTAGGCTTAACAACCTATAAAGGAATATCAAGGGGTGTGGGCTCTTTACCCATGTTGCGTTATGGCGAACCATAATCTTTCAAGTGAGTCACAACATTCTCAGTTGACATCATGTTGATACAACCATGGCCACCTTCATTGTTCGGTGGGTTTTGACACCCACCAAAACTAGTTCTGGTGTCCACGTTCCTCAAAGCCATATTTTGATTATGAGGCGAAGGGTCACTCAACACAACTATCCTCTCTGCAATGAACTTTGAGGATTCCTCAATACAAGGGCACAAGTATGTGAGACGGTGTCCCCCACAAAGCTTGCAAGGTATTTTAACCTTTCTCTTAGGCTTCTTGTCCTCTCCAACATTATCTTTGTTCTTGTCATCGTTTTGGTTTTCCTTCCTATTCCCAAGTCATTTTTTATTTATTCCCTTTCATCCATTCCTTCCATGTTGTTGGTTACCCTTATGGTCTGACGAATGCACCAAAATCACATTCGTCGACTCGGTGGGATTGGACAAAGTCGTAGCTTGTCTGGTCGCAGACTGATTAATAGACAAAGACCGCATTTGATTCGTAGCCTAGTCTACGACCTTGGTACTCGTGGAGCCAGCAATACCATCGACATGTGGCCTGGGATTAAACTTAGGTTCAACGTTTGACTATGGCGCATCAGGGATAATCTCATAAAGGATCCCATACTGAGCATAAATCAAATCCAACTGATGAGCTCTAAAGATAGCCTACTCCTCATTCATCACTCTGGATGTTCAGATATCCTTCGCGATATATGGCAATAAATATTTGAGGAACCATTCCAATAAAAACTCAGGTGGAATGTTGGCCTTTATAAATCTATTTTTTCTACGCCACTCTTGAATATGATTAGAGATGTGTGTGGCTTTATCTTACTGAAATGCCAACAAGAGATTGGTGTCGACATCATAATGTACCGGTAGCTAAAAGTGGTTAAGAAAGGTCAAGGCTAAGTCATCAAACGTTTGATATGTGCCCCAGGCAACTCTATATACTATTTCGCGGTAGGACCCATGAGGGTGCGTTGAAACAGTCGTAAACGAACGGAATTGCGATTCAAAGAGTTCGAAGAGAACCATAGGTGGAAAGTAGTCGCATGCTCTCTAGGTTCCTCACCATTCTTACCTTCAAACTTTGGAATGTCCAAAGGAAGCTTAGCAGGAACAACTGACCATAACGGATCATGAGATACCTAATCATTGGTCCACTTTGAAAGGTCAGGCAAGTTCAACGTAGCCAAGAAAGGGAGCCTAAGTTGTGCCATCTGGTTCCATCCTCCCTGATAAGGTTGGTTCACATAGGAAGGATTGTGGTAAAGACCATGGCCTTGACCAGCTGGGTAGTAACCTCCTCACAATAGGGATATGATAATTTGGTATACCTTGAGAATGAGGTGCCACATAACCATAGTTATAGGATTGGTAAATGAGTTGACCCCTAGACACATAAGGAGGTACATAGACTCCAGATCCAACAACACTGGTTGGTGGGTGGGTAACATTGGAAAATTGAGCACCACTTCCCGAAGGAGCGTGCGGGAAACAAGGAGGCTTTGACATCAAAAAGGCATTTTAAGGAACAGGCGTGGTGGACAATGGGACATGTGATGGAATACAAGCTCTAGGCCTAACGTTCATGTGTCTATGGCCACCTCCATGACAGGGGACACCAATGTTAGGACCGAATGGATGGAGTGAATATCCTCCCACGAACGGGGCAGAACGTGCAATATGACTACTCCCAAATCTATCGGCAGTGAAAGGGGATTCAAGGCCCCCAAGCCCAACACCAGGATCCGCATCCAGATCAACAGTAGGTGACATATTAGGCATACCAAATCTAAAAGAACCTGAACTAGAGGGAACGTGTTGATTCTTAGCACTTGACCTCTCTTAGTGAAACCTCCAAGAGTAGGCCGCAAAATTAGATGAATGTGGTTGTGCAGTGTAGGAGGTACCAACACCGTGAGGATCGGCATGAACCATAGTCCCATATATCCATTTAGTAGGAGGAGGCAGGCCTCAAAGGCATCCCTCCCCTTTCTAGACAATGGGTACAGAGGGAGCTCCACATTCTCATATGTACTACTCATGGTGAGAACTGTGTGTCAATCATAGTGTGTAAAAGTTCGCCTAGAACTCCTAATCCTCTTTCGAGGAGAAGGAGGGTCACCAGGCGACAGTCCCACTAAACGTCGAGATCGGTGGAGTGTCAGAACCCAATCCACGATGAGTCAACAAAAGTAAAATTAATCAACTAAGTATGATCCCTAAATTCAGTTATCACACAAAGAGCGCACCCCTAAATAAAGCTAATCTCAATGCAACAGGTATGTCTCGCCTATAAGAGGCCTGACACTCCCATACACTACAAGCAGAGGTGTGTAACCAATTATAGTGGTCCTCAACTTCAACGCATATAGCGATTGTGTTGTCTGACCCCTACCTGGCCAGAACACTCACAGAATAACCTCTGTAAGTACCCCCTGCGATACCTTGGTAAGGAAACTAAGGTCACCCCAATATAAGCAATGCTCAAGCGAACAGTCGCAAGCAGGATCTATCGTATGGGAAGGGTAACAAAGCCTAAAGCTCGAAAGCACCAAAGGTACCTCAAAATGCCCCAGATATGAATAAGATCCTGGAAATATCTCTGGCACTGCATAGAAAGTGGCCAGGGGCTATCCCCACTACAGACGCGTACGTTGCCTCGTGGTTAACTTTTGTGTAAGAGGAGCCTCTCGAGAACACTAATTATATCAATGATTTCTCTTCTCACTTGGACATACACCTAGTTATTTTGTTTCATAGTCTTGGAAAGATTTACTCACTACTTCATATTCCAAGACTCTAAAACTCAAGCATGTTGGTGCAACGCTATAAAATAAAAATTGTAATCAATTTTAAATTAAGTGTTACTTTTAATGGTTGTGATTACTTAAGGGCAATGAAAATGCAACTAGTGATATTATGACTCAGCAGTGAAACAAATATGTACACCCAAAAAACAATGCTAAGTGCATTTCGTTTTTAATATGAAAAAGGTGGTATGCCCATGAAATGCATAAATTTCCTTTCAAATGTCAATGCAGTCATTCCTATATGAAATCATGATCACAATATCATCTAAGTAATCCTAATGCAAGTACCAACGCAATGCAAATGCACAATGCAAAACATGCCAAAAATTAAAATATATTTGTATTTTGATTATAAATGTACTGATAATGCAATAAAAAGACTCTATAAAACTCCTAGACCCTGCAGCAAGTATCAGACACCAGCCAAGGAAGACACTGAGATCAAGAATTCTAATGCACTAATAATAAAACAAAAAGGATAAAAGTGACAAGAACCAAATCCTAGAGAAAATCAAAGGAAAATAAGTCTCTAGTCAGTACAGGAGCAATAAGCATACATCACAGGAACCCAATAAGACTCAGCAACACCCCAAACACACCCATTATCTCCCCAACATCATATATCACTCATCAAGAGGGATGTATGTGACTGCTCACATAAAAAGGGTGTATATACGTGACTATAAGTGCTACAGCCTGCATGTATACATGACTGTTACCTCTGTGACCTGCGTATACAAAGGGATAGGGGGTAAAAAGGAGCCTAAGACTCAAATTACTTAAAAAAGGATGACCAGTGGGTTAACAAACTCCTAAACACAACACATAAACATAGAGAAACAGAGAGCAAATGAAGGGCATCATGCACCCAAACCCCAACAAAAAGGAAAGATCCCCAACGGAGTCTCAAATTCTGTTACGGACAAAAAACAAGGGTTGGAACCCGTGAGAAATTTTGTATGGTAATAGAGATCCAAAGAATAATAAAATTATAGAGCCGAGCAGGCCTTTGACAGAGATTCCTGTGTTATTATATTTTCAGTCTGTACTTTCTTTCCTTATATGTGTATGTGGTTCCTATTAAAAACTTCCATTCTGTTATCTTATTTCGTATGTAGTTCCTATTAAAAACTTCCATTCTATTATCTTATTTCATGGTTAAATGAGTTTATAATGTTTCAAAATTCATATCCATATGCTTTGTTTCATTGTTTTCAAGCATTCACAAAACCTTTCTTCTAAAGTTAATGGTGGATTTTCTTGATCATGTTTATTTCAAAATTATTTATAATTTTTCTTAAAATTAAATAACAAATTTCAAAATTAATATAAAATGGTAAATTTTTACATTTATTATCTTAACATTAAAGTTTTAACCTTTTGACCATTTCATCATTTAACCACATGTATTATATTAAGTATTAAGGAATTTCCAAAACAGGGGCATTAAGCAGGGAAGATGATTGACCCAGGAGGGAAGATGGCCGGAGTAAGCAGGATTGCTGGAGGATGGCCGCTCCATCACCACTCTGATGCACCATGGCATCCACACTTCCTCCACCAGGACCTTTGAGGGTCTCGCTCTAGCATCTGGACCTTTCTCTTCTTACCTGTTCCTATTCCTATCAGTTTTTTTCTCGGCTAGGGTTTCATTCTCACACAGAGGTGGTTTGTTCCACTGTCGCCTTGTCTTTTTTCTGTTCTTTGTTATCCTGTGGATTATCTCTCCAACCCTGGTGGGTCATTCTCTTCTCTCCCTTCCATCTTGAGGGTGTCACTCTTCTTGGTTTTCTTTTGGGCTGTTTTTCCCCTGCTTGTGTGGTTGAGCACCAGACTGCCGCCTCCCTCGGAGTCCCTCCCCTTCACTGGGGGACTAGTACCAACCAAGGTTTATAAAAAAAGTGGGAAGTTCATCGTTTTTAGTGCAGCTGCTCTGGGTTTTTGACGTTCCTCCACCACCTTTGCATGGGGAACTTTCTTCCTGCTCCTTAGTGGTTTATTTTGGGTATTTGGTTGACTTGCGAAAGTCTCACCTTGTGTGGAACTCCTCCCGTGACTGCAGTACAAACCCTCCTCGGGTTCTTTCTCTGTCGGGTCCTTTGTCGTTGACATTGGTACTTGACCTGTCCAAACCCTCCTTGGTTTCTCCCTTATCTTCTTTTATGTTGGGTTTGTGGTTGCCGTTGTCAACGGCTCATCGTTGTGGGGTTTGTTATTAGGGACAAGGGTTACTAGCTCTAGTTGGCAGTCTCTTCTCTCTCTTAACCCCTTCTCTGCTCTGGACTCCTTTTGAACTGGGGTTAGCCCCTCTGCCAGCGCACAGTTTTGGGTAGACCTGGGCGGTTCTTTCATGGCAGATAGTGGTATGCAGCGGAGGTTTCGCCGGAAACGAAAGTCAAAGTGCATCAAGGCACAGGAAGGTCGTTATCGTTTTGTTTTGGGTCATGATGTATTCATGGACCGTGTCACCTCCCTTTGCTCGCATGCCTTGGTAGGCCGACTGGGGTACTGCAAGATGAACAAAGCCTCCTGGGTTAGCTGGGCTACAGAAAATGGGAAGCCGCTCTTCGATTATGTTCCGACCATAAGCCTTCTGTCAAATGGTTGGATTGTGTTTGTGTTTTTTGATGGGGAGCACTGCTCTCGTGTTTTGGATGGAATATGGTGAATCGGAAAAGGCTCCCTGGTTCTCGGAAGATGGTAGTCAAAGTTCGATCCTTTGCAGGAAAGAATTTCTAAGCGCCACTTGTGGGTCTTATTACCCCAGCTGTCGTTCCCTCTATGGAGCCGTCCCATTTTGGAAGGTATTGGGAACACTATTGGCAGATTCGTCTCTGTGGAGGATGATTTCCATCAGGTTTATGACAAAAGGATAGCTAAAATCCTTGTTGAACTCGATATCTCTCGGGGCCTTCCAGCGGAAGTGGAGATTCTTTGTGGCGAACGATTACTGATTCAGTAGATTGATTATCTGCATGTGCCCTTTAGATGCAGTTGTTGCCACTCTGTGGGTCACTTGTGGAATGCCTGTCCTCAAAGGCATACTGCTGGGACCAATTTGGCCTCTGATGATCAGCGCTCGCCTTCACTTGCAGCTAGCCCTTTGGAGGGCCATCTGTCTCCTCCAGGTTCATCTTTCGAAGATCTCCATACACCTCCAGGTATCTCTTCCATTTCAAACCCTTCTGCTGATATTGTTTCGGACTCATTCTTGGAGGATGTCAATAAATTGATTTTGTCCCATAAAAATTTACTTACCACTCCTTCATGCTCTGGGGTAGCAAATGTTTCTTCTCCTCGAGGCTCCTCGTTGGGTTTGGCTTCACCTGTTCGGGTGGGTCCCCCCCCCTATACTGACCCCTCTCCTTCATCAGTTGTTCCTCTCATCCTTCCTTTAAGTGATGACTCCACCCTTGCTCATGATGATCACCTTGGGACCATGGCTCCACCTGCTCTTGATTCATTGAAGGAATTTCCTCCTCTGCAAGCCATGGGTTCTCTTATTGGTCAGGACTCCCCTCATTCTTCGACCCAGCTTCCCCTTTCTGATCAGGTCACTCCTCCTTTGAGTCCCACTGCCTCTCCATCGTTCTCTGACCCCTCATTGAAGAAGTCTCTCTCCATCTTCACGGCCTCTTCCCCTTCTTCCCCCTCCACCCTGCATCTCAACTCCATCAGATTCGCAAATGTTACTGTCCAGAAACATTCTAAGGGGAAAAGGAATGCCAAGGTGGACCTCTCCTTGGCCTACCCACCCTATATTCCCCTCTCAGCCCGTATCAAAGAGGCAACGAGAGGACACTCTTCCAGGGGACTTAGAGCACCGTCTCCCCAAATGGATTTGTCCTGATGTTAATCCTCTCCCTAAATGTTCACGGTCTGGGAGGCAGGACCAAATTACTCAGCCTCCGTGCCCTCTTTACCTCCCTCAAACCTGACTTCATTCTTCTGCAGGAAACAATGTGCAGTGCATCCCCAGCACTTTTTGCCTTCTCAAAAATCCTCCCCTCCTAGGAATTTTGCGCTATCAGTGCACGTGAGTTGTCTGGGGGTTTATTGTCGGCCTGGAATCCTTCTAAGGCAAACTGTAGGGCTTACCAAACTTGTGCAGGTATTCTTCTGCAGGCCTCCATTTGTGGGATGTCTTTTCCCTTGCACATTCTTAATGTTTATGGACCGTATCGTGACAGAGAATGTTTCTGGGATAAATCCCAACGTGGTGGTCTCTTAACCCTTCCGGACCTGGTTTTGGGGGGTGACCTAAATCTTACTCTCCATTCCTCTGAAATTTGGGGCTCAAAAGCTTCCAAGGACCCTCTCTATGATCACTTTAAGTCTCTCTTTGAGACTTCAAGTCTTGTTGATGTGGCTCCTCGGGTGACTGGGCCCACCTGGCGCAATGGTCGATTAGGGGACGAGGGTATTAGTAAGCGTTTGGACCATTTTCTAATCTCTCGTTCTCTGCTCCCCTCCTTGGGGGTTTATAGGACCTAGACTAAGTGTCTTGATCTCTCTGATCATTTTCCAATCTATTTCGAATGGAGCCCTCTGAGAGGACCCTTTGACTACCCTTTCAAGTTCAACCGCTCATGGTTGGAGGACCCTGATTTTATTAAGTGGTTTATTAGCTAGTGGACCTCCTTTTCGGAAGCCGACTCTCTCATTGATATAGAGGACCTTTGTCTCTTTCTTCGCAATCTTAAATCTGCCACGAAGAAGTGGACGAAGAATAAATCTGCCAGCTATGCCTCGTCCACCTCTAAGCTTGATCATGCCATTGAGTCCATCCTTGCAGGTCCCTCTTTTGGTATTCTCACTAAAGATCAATATGCTCTATTGTCATTTCTCAGTGTGGAAAAACAAAAAATCTTAAGTCATCTTCAGCTTACCTGGCAACTAAAGAGCAGAATCAAATGGGCACTCCAAGGTGACTCCAACACACAAAAAAATTCATGCAGTTGCTTCGGGAAGACGGTTACATAATATGATCTGGTCTCTAGAAGATCCTGAAGGTAATATTATTGAGGAAGATTTCTCCCTAAAAGAATTGGGGAAAGATCACTTTGCTAACATTTTCAAGGATGATGGGGGTACGAGTCTTATGCATCAACTTAAAGTGGTCTCCCTGTTTAAAAGATTAATCCCCTCTGAACACTCTTCTTCCCTTAGCTGCCCGGTCAGTCTGAAAGAAATTGAACTTTCCCTCAAATATTTCAAAAAAGACCATAGCCCTGGGCCGGATGGGTGGCCTATGGAATTCTACCTGCATTTCATTGATCTCCTGGGTCCTTTACTTTTGAAGACCATTGATCAGACCAGACTTTCGGGATACATTCCCCCTTCCTTGAATTCCACGTTCCTTTCACTTATCCCGAAGACTGACAAGCCTCGAACCTTCGCTGACATCAGACCCATCTCTCTGTGCAACCTCCTTTACAAGCTAATTGCTAAAGTCATTGCTAGAAGGTTGAAGCCCTTTTTGGATCAGGGAATTTCCCAAGAACAATTTGGTTTCCTGAAGGACCGTCATATTTCTGAACCCATTGGAATTGTTCAAGAAGTTCTTCACTCGGTTAAAACCCAAAATATTTGTGCCTTTGTCCTCAAATTGGACCTCTCAAAGGCTTTTGACCATGTTGACTGGACCTATGTCCGGCTGATCCTGATTCAAATTGGTGTACCTCTCCTCACTGTGAATTGGATCATGGGATGCCTCTCTACTGCAAATTTTGCAGTTATGGTCAATGGAACCCCATCCAATTTTTTCCCAGCCTCTCGAGGTATTCGTCAAGGTTGTCCGTTATCACCACTTCTTTTCATCCTAGTCATTGAAGGCCTCCGTCTTCTCATTCGAGATACCAGAACTAATGGTCTTATTCGGGGCATTCAGCTCTCACCCTCCCTTGCCCTATCCCATCTTCTCTTTGTGGATGATGTGATTCTTTTGGGATCAGGCACCCTCCTAGACTGGTCTGCTTTTGAAGTCATCCTAGAGACTTTTTGTAAAGCATTTGGTATGCGTATAAACTTTGACAAGTCTTGTTTCCTCTTTTATAATCTCTCAACTGACTGTCAAAACAGGTCTGCTGGTAGCCTTCCCTATAAAATGCAGCCACTTCAGACGGATTTTACCTATCTGGGATTTTTCCTGAAACCTCTTGGTTACAGAGTATCGGATTGGCACTGGATTATCAAAAAATTTGAAAAAAGAATAAATCATTGGACTTATAAGTTGCTCTCGCTAGGGGTCAGACTGATTCTTGTTCAATCAGTCCTTACAAGTATTTCAATGTACTGGATGGGTTTTGCTCCCATCCCTGCTTCCATTCTCCAAACTCTTAGAAGAGTCATTTTCAACTACTTGTGGGGTTCTTCTGACAGAAACAGGAAGTTTCATCTGGCTAATTGGATGGACCTTTCTTGGCCTAAGGAGCACGGTGGCTGGGGGATTAAAAATCTTTCTTGGTTCAGTTTGGCTCTGCGCTTAAAAACCTTATGGAGTATCCTTCAGTCAAGAGGTCTTTGGTTTCAAATCCTTCACTGCAAATATATAAAATTTAGATCTATGGCAGACTGGTTCAGATACAAAAGCTTCAGCACTCGTAATGTATCAGTAATGTGGAGAGGATTCATCCACACTCTTCCTTGGATGGGCTCGAATTTGGCTTGGCAGGGTGGAAATGGTAAGAATATTTTGATTGGTCTAGATCCAATTGTTGGATCTCATACAACCTTCTATCTCCCAGATGATCTGAGATCTTACCTGCAGGACATGGATATCTGCACTCTTGAGCAGGCACATAACTCTCTTACAGATGCACAGAATTATTGGTATTCAGCTGAAGAACTTAACCTGGGTGGCTCTTTTAATACTCTGTGGACTGATTATGTTGCTGGATTAACTGGAGCGGGTATTCGCCTTACTGACTGCAATGATGAACTGGTATGGGTATACAATAAGAATTCGGGCTCCATATCGGCCAGGCAGGCATACGATTGTATTGTTACCTCATCCATGGGGCCGGTTACGTCACCTGTTGACTCATATTTATGGAATAACTCCCTGCCAAATAAAATCTCATGTTTTATATGGTTAGTAGTCAGGAACAAAGTCCTCACCTGGGAAAATCTGCAGAAAAAGGCAAACTCGGCCCAGGTATTTGTGTTCTTTGCAACGCTGATGGTGAAATAGTAGAGCACCTCTTCTCTTCGTGTGCTATTTGGAAATCGGTGGCTGAACAGGTTTGCAATCATTTTAATTTACCTGTATTCTCTCCTTGTGTTCCTCTCATTGATATGTTAATTAATTGGATGGGGAAGCTGTCAAGAAGCTCGCCCCTCATAGTGCTTCCTTTCCACATGATGTGGATTGTTTGGAAGGCACGCAATCAGATTATCTTTGAGGGCAAAGGCAGAAATATCATCAGTATTGTACGCCAAATTATTTCTATTGTTCAGTCTCCTTCTATTTTGCCTGCCATAAGGAAAAATACTTGCAGAAATTTGGGGCAGGCACCAAACAAAAATTACCCCTGTGGTTTCATTGATGGAGCATCAAATTGTTTGATAGCTGGTGTGGGTTTCTGCATTTATCTTAATGATTGCCACCATCTGGAGTTCTCGTTGGGGGTTGGACATGGCACCAACACCAAGGTGGAATTGCTCAGCTTATGGGCAATTCTTCTTACATCCCAAATGATGGGGATCCCCCTAGGCCATGTTTATGGTGATTCACTAGTGATCATCAATTGGGCGAAGGGATCGACTGCTCTCTCCCCGACTGATCTGGTTCATTGGTGCAGGGAGACAAAAAAGCTATTCTCTAGCTTCCAGGGTTTGTCTTTCACCCACATTTACCGAGAGCACAATCGGTTGGCTGACCGTCTCTCTAAAGATGCTCTCACCTTTCCTCAAGGGAAAGGCAGATATATGGAATTATTTGAGAACCAATTGGTTTCTCAGGATTATTTTCAGCTCTTCTGAGATTATTAAATGGGGATTTCCCCCATGCTGTGATTTGTTTTGTTTGAGTGCTCACTTTTAGAGTGCAGATCAGTGCCTTTTGGCACTTGGTAGATGTGGATGAATAGACAGACCTCTCATGATGAGACAGTTTTCTGATGGGTTCTTTTAGTTGTTGATATGCCTTTCCCCCCGGCTGAACTCCTATGGGCTGTGTCTATGAGTAACCCAATAGCGGGATGATTGTAAAGATGACCTTTGATTCATTCTTGAATAACAAGGACAGGCTTTTTTCTTTCTGGGAAAAAAAAAGAAGGAATTTCCAAAACAAAGAATGAAAACATATATGATCTCTACATCTCAACATTAAAGTTTTAACCTTTTGACCAATTCATCATTTAACTACATGTCTAATATTAAGTATTAGAGAATTACCAAAACAAAGAATGAAAACATATATGGTCTCTACCTCTCAACCCCAAGCTTTGGACTATCACCTACAATACTTGCTTTGGTTAGCTATAAAGTATTACCATATCATGTTAAAAACTTTATTTATTTATTTTCATTAGGGGAATTAACAACCGGGAAAGGGTTGGTACTCGCATGACATAGGGTCCAAGGATTTATTCTTGCTACCAATATACTCTTAGGTGCATCCACACAACTTGCCAACATGGAACACATGTAAGCCCAATGTTTGAACCTGTGATGTCACAAGGAGTGCCTTTACACTCTATCGCGAGTCAGTCTACACCCCTGCAGATTAAAACACTTACCTTAAAACCTACACCTAAATTAAAATTCTTATTAGAAACTATGTGCTATAAACTTCAAAGGGATTAAGATAAAATATATAATAATAAAAAAACAACTACCTTAAAAAACCTATACCTAAATTGAAATTTTCATTACAATCTATGTACTCAAAACTTCAAAGAGTTTAAGATAAAAGCTGATGACGATGACGAAATTTATAATCCTTTGAGACCACCTCTGGTCTATCGAATCTTAAGAGGATTACTTTGAATGTTGTAAATTTTTATTTCAATTCTCAAAAAGCTTAGAAATAAGCGTTCCTAGGTCGCCATAGTTTTGAAATGTTAGAAAGCTAGCGAGGTTTGTATTGTAGCAAAGATTATGAAGTTGTGATCTAATATGGCTGTACGCAAGGCATTCTAAGATAAAGTCACTTTCATCCTCAACGCTCATAGTCTCACAAAGATGGTAAGTCCTTTCTAGGCCCGATGTTTTAGGAATTGTCCATTGTCTTGTTTCACTATGAAGCTCATGTGAGTTTGTTCTATCTTGACTATATTAGTTGTCTTCTTTTAAATAGTTAACACAAAGAGATAATTTTAATCTTCCAAATTAGGGTTGATGACCTCCTTATAGTATCTTAATTTTCTCTTAACCTTTAATTCTTTCTCGCAACATATTTTCTCCTTAAACTTGGATGTGATCATATTTTTAATGTTATTGATATCTTGAAAAATGACATTTTCGTCAATCCTCCAATAGTTTAACCAAGCCATGGTGTCTTTATATTGTCCTCTCCTCCCTAGTCATATAAATGCTTTCAATACCGTAAGACCTACTTCCAAAAAGAAATTAAAGTAGGGAGAGAATAAATACTATATAAAGTTTAAAATATAAAATATAAAAATAAAAATAAACTAATTTTATTAAGTATTAAAATAATATTAAAAAGGTTATTTTAGGAAAAGGGAAAGAAATATTACATATACGGTTTAAAAAATAAAATATTAATTAATTAATATATTAAGTATTGGAATAAGATTTAAAAGGTTATTTTAGGAGTTGGTGTAAGGTTGATGAGTCAACCAATAAATTTAAACACAAAGAATAATAATTAATTTCATTATCGGTTAAAATTAAATCAAGGAGTAAACTTTCTACCCGACCATTTGCACCGATCGGACGACCAGTAATGCGTGATGTGATAGCTCACGCGAACCAGGTCGTCCGATCGGTGCAAATGGTCGGGTAGAAAGTTTACTCCTTAAATCAAAACAAATTTAACCAATTTTAAAAACAAATCCATTTTTTTTTCACGAGAATGGATAATTCTTTTTATTAAAATAGAATAGACCATGGCTTAATGTTAACTTTGGCGGTTTACATATATTCCATTATTATTTGGGAATTCCAAATAGTAGTTTATGGTCAACATAGACCTTCCCATTCCAACTAACATTATTTTTGGACTTGTCGATTATTTACCCAAGTTCAATGCAACCTGTCTCTTGCCCACTTCTTCTCCAACGACGATGTCTTGGTAGCATGACACAAAGCTTAGAACTCAATCCAGCAACCCGAACATCCACCTACCTGAACTTCCAACCTACCCACTTGTATCTTCCATCTATGCGTCCACCTACCCATAGCTTCCAAGTTGCAGACTATCCACGAACCTAAGTGCCCATCTCAGCTTGCCTATAGTTCTCCCTGGGTTGTTTTTCTCCACCATCTGCAGTGAGATTGCACTAGCTCATAGAGTAGTTGTATAAAAGGACTTTAATCTCCTTAATTCCTACGTTAGCATCCAACTTCCAACCCGTAGAACATATTTGAGCTAGCCGAGGAGGAAATTTGTTTGACACCAAGTCCATTTGCCCAACTGTGGTTTCTCCTGGATCTGAGTTCATGGCACTGGATGCATTTCCTGACCTCGAGTCGTGGTCTCAAGCGTTCTGATAGGGATAGTAACACCATTATTTGCAGCTTTATATTCTTCAGTATTTAAATTTCTTAATACGTGGTAGAACTTTATTGAGCTAAATTTAGGAAGCAAAATCGGAATCCTTTCCAAATAGGAGTTTAATTTAACATTATGAAGCATGTACCCATGGATTATAGGGTTGACGAGTATCAGGGAGTCTCCGGAGATGAGAATTTTTGTGTAACCCAAAAGGAGGGCTATCTGACATCCTTTTAGAAGAACCAAGGATTCTGCTTGGTTGTTGGATTTGATCCCCAAACCCCAGTTGTAGCTGGTGACAATGTTTCCTTTAGGGGAGAAGAGCACCCCTCCTGCACCTATTGCTCCAAGGTTTCCTCTAGAAGCTCCATTGAAGAAAAGGCTTTTTTTGTTTATTTTTATTTCCTCCATATATCAAATTTGGAGCTTGACAGTCTTATTTTCCAGTGTTGGGTGTTTTTTGGATGACTTAGTAAGTGGGGATAGTGCAGTGGGGGGAGATCCCCTATCCTGTTTCTTCCCTCTCAGAAGCAGTGGGATCCAGATTCTTTCCTTATGCTTTTAAGGTTTCCAATATGAGTCATTTAGCCTGCCCTGCTACTTGGACTAGGTTGGGAGAGATGTTGTTGAAGATGGCTCGATTAATAAGTATCCAAAACTTCCTGCAGGTGTACTTAGGGAGAGCCAACCATATTTGTTTCCAAAATGGCTTGTGCCTCAAGGGGGAAGGGTACCTTTTTTTGCCACGAGGTGAAGAGGTGAGTTATATTGGTGGAGACGGGAGTTGGGATCTAAATATATTTGAGAAGTAAAGTCCAAACTTGCGTAGACATTGCATTGCAAAAAAAGATGGTTGATGGTTTCCAAGGCTTTGCAACAGAGCGGGCATCTGTGAGGGCCAAGGATGTCTCTTTTGACCAGATTTTCCTCTGTCAGAATTTTTTTGTGCCCAGGGAGCCAAGAGAAGAAATTTACTTTGGGGAGTCCAAAGGGAAGCCCAACCATTTTCCAGATTTTATGCTAAGAGTTGGGATCTTTTTATGTTTGAAGAATCTTATATCCTGGGCCAACAGTGTATTCCATAGTCTCCCCCCACCCTCTCTTGTCAAGCAGTGAGATATGTATTGAAGTGCATCCTGAAAGTTGGTAGATAAGGGAATGCTTGGCTATCGAAAGGGTCGAGGGGACCTTAAGGATGGTCCAGTTCTCCCAAATTCCATCAGTTGACCAGCTTGAGATATCAAATAAGGTTTTTAGGTTTTTGCTCAAAAGTCCATTTTCAAATTCCATCTAGCTCGGTGATGCTATTGAGGGGAGGGATACCTAGAATGTTCTCCGTTTAGATAAGGATATTCTTCCCATTTCCTGGTATCGAGTGGATTTTGGGTTGGAAGAATTCCATCCCTTGTATGCATAGGTTCCATAAGGGAGTTCCTTTCAGTAGGGGATGGGTATCCAAGCATCTTCTTCCAGAGCTAGTAAGATATTTTTTTCCGAATAGTTTGACTAACCCAATGGCTTTTTTGAGATAGAGTTTGCCAAAGAACTTTACTGCCCATTGCCAGGTTTGATAAATGAGGGTCTCGAAACTACAGTCCTCCCTCTTTTTTGGATCTTCTTACCATGTTCCAGTTGACAAGGTGAAACTTTTTTTGGTTCCCTTTCCCCCCTCTCCACATAAAAATTTTCAGATACTTTGAGATTTTGTCAGTAAAATATTTTGGAGCTAATAAGACAAACGACTGATATACAGGGAGGGAGAAGAGGACTGCGTTTATTAACATAAGCTTCCCAGAGTGATTCAGCCATCATCCTCCCTGGTCATTGAGCTTGACCTTTATCTTATTATCCACTTCTCGCCAGTGATTTTCTTTAGATGCGCCAGATGAGATGGGGAGTCCTAGATAATTGAAACTTCCCCATTTGTCAAATCCTTTCATTCCCAACATTCTTGCAATTCTTGAGAGAGCCATTTGTTCCACATTCCAGTCATAAATGGAACTTTTGTTGTAGTTAATTTTCCCACCTGAGACCGTGCAGTAAGAGTGGAGGACTCTCTTGAATGCTTTTGCAATGTTCCTGGAGGCTCCTCCTAAGAAGAGGGAGTCATCAACAAAGAGGGTGTGGTTTATGGGGCCTACTCGCTGAGCCGTTCTTACTCTTGGCAGGTTCCCAACGGTCATTTCCATCTACAGCTTCCTACTCAGAGAATCAACAATTGGAATATAAAGGAATGGGGAGAGAGGGAATCCTTTCCTGATCCCTCGCGTAGTTTGGAAGAATCTGACAAGCCTTCCATTGATTAGGGAAGTTATGCACAGCCCTCGAATCAAGCTTTTATTTGCCTAATAAATTGTGCACTGAAGCCGAATCTTTCCAGAACTCTATACAAAAAGGAATGCTTGACTTTGTCAAACGCGTTGGACATGTCCACTTTTATTATCATGCCTTTCGCCTTTTATGCCTTGCTGAAATGGATAATTTCTTAGACAAGGATGACATTGTCCAGGATTTTTCCTCCTTTGATAAATCCTCCTTGATTCTGGGAGTCTAACTTATGGAGGAGATTTTTTAGTCGATTAGCCATCAACTTGGAGCAAATTTTGTAAGAGGCTTTGCATAGAGAGATCGGTTTGAATCAAGCAAAAGAGCCTGGGTTGGTCTCCTTGGGAATTAAATACAGGAATGTAGAATTCGTTCCTCCCTCGACTTTGGCTTATTGCTGAAAACTTTTTATCATCCTTATTAGGTCTTTCTTCATAGTGTTCCAGCAGGATCTGTAGACGTGGATCGAGAACCCATCTGACCTTAGTGCTTTGTCTAGATCTATACACCAAATCACATATATAATCTTAGCTTCAGAAAAGGGCTTTAGGAGATCCTCATTCTCCGAGGGAAGGATCGGAGCAAGGATGTTGTCCAGGAAATCCCCAGTGTTTCCCTCATCTACATCTCCTTCCTCAAGGAAGAGTTTTTAAAATGGTTGTGCGCTTCCTCTTTTAATCGATCATGGCCTTTGGCTATCTGACCACTTTCCAAACGAATTTCGTTAATATGATTTTGATATTGTCGAGCCTTTGCTTGCCTATGAAAAAAGGTGGTGTTCTTGTCCCTATATTTTAGCCAAGTGTTGTGGGATTTGAGTCTCCAGTACTCTTCTTCCTTGCGAAAGGCTTGGAAAACATTGGATTGTAATTTTACTTCATGATCCAGATCATATCACTCAAAGATCTTGTTTTCCATATCCAATTGAGCTGCAAGGACGGAGGAGACTGCTTCTTGTCTTATCGTGGATGGAGTCTTGATGTTAGTTTTCACCCATTCCTTTAGTGCAACCTTGGTGTTTTTTTATCTTTTGTTCCCATACAAAGCTCGAGAATCACGAGACTGGTAGTCCCCATGCATTTTCTATAGTCTCAGAGAGCCATGGGGTAGAGATCCATTGAGGGGTGTACTAGAAGGGGATCGGTCCTAACTTTTTCTACATTTTGAAGAGAGAGTAGGATGGGTTAATGATCAGAAGCAAGGTTATCCAGAATCTAGGAATGCAGTAGCTTTCCTTCCAAGAGGAGAGAACTTTGGGCTAAGAACCGATCCAGCCTGGCATCAATATGTTTTACTCCCACTCGTTTGTTTGTCCAAGTGTAGCATCCTTGCTTTGGTTTAACGTCCAAGAGGTCACACTAAAGAATGAGATCTCCAACCTGGTCTCTGAAACAGTCCCTCCCAAAGAAGCCTCCTTTTTTTTCCTCTATGAACCTTACCAGATTTAAGTCCCTGACTAGTATTATGTTGGGGGGGGGG
>LPNX010022370.1:115444-200777 GCA_001517045.1 Pseudotsuga menziesii
GTGTTTGTCTTTGATGGAGTCCCATGAAGCCCAACACTGATCTGATGTGTGTCCACTCTTTCCACACCGCTTGCACTGCAAATCTGATCTTTTGGTGAAGTTATTTCTGCCCCCTCTGCCTCTGAAGTTTCTTCTTCCTCGTCCTCTTTTGCTGCTTTCTCCTTTGGCATGATCTTTGGATTGGTCTTTGGCATGGTTCTTTGCTTTTTGAGCAAAGCAAAGTGATTCTCCAGTAGGCTCGGTTGTCTTTTTACCAAAGGCTTTCTCTCTGTCAGCTATCTTTTCTACCAAGGTGCCAATGTCAGTGATTTGAACTTGTCACTAGCTTGCAATGACTCAAGATAGTTGGAGTGAGTAGGATACAAAGATTTTACAAATGCTGCAAGAGGAAGATCTGGTTTCATACCAGAGGCTTGAATCTTGTGCATGATGGCTTTGATTTCAGAGGCAACTAACATAGGGTCGTTGTCTTTTACTTCAAGATTGAATAATTTTAACATTAGTTGAATAACTTCCATTTCACTGTGTGAATCATACAGTTCTTTTAATGTTTTTAATGCTTCAAAACATGATTTTGCAGGCAATATGTGCTGGCTCGCCTCTTTACTGACGGTGGCAGTGATTACAGCTAAGGATTTCTTGTCTTTTGTTCTCCAAATGGCCTTCTCTTTCTCTGATTCTGGAGGTCCAGGGTCTGTGGTTATGGTCTTTCCGGCTGCTGTCTCTATTGTGGTGCCTTCACAAATGCCTTCCCAAAGGTCATCGTAGATGAAGGCAGATTTGATCTTCCTCCACCATTCTGAATAGGTGTCTTTTCCGGTGAGAGTGGCACCGACTATAGATGCTATAGATTGCATTATTACAACTGTAAGTGTAATTTTCAAAGAGAAGTAAAAAATAATAACCTTGCAGGTCTACCGTCTCTGCCAAGGTGAATACAATGCAAGTTTATAACAAATATATCAATAGTTAAAAAATATATCATCAGCCTTCTTTATATCAATCACTAGCAGTCAGCATAATATACCGCATACAACATTTGCATATATCAGTCTCGGTCGCAGCATACAACATTTGCATATATCAGTCTCAGATAGGTATTTATTTCTTCACAAAAAATAAAACAGAAGTTAGGGTTCAGGCTAGGTCTTCAACATATATCACAATATATCAAAGTGGTGCGCAGTCTCCAATATCAAGATATCACAATATTCACGCAGCATACATTATTCTGACTGCAAATACAATAAAATGTACCGCGCAGTCACAACGCATTTCTCCATGCAGCAAATAATACTTCAACTCAACGCAGCTCCTCACCACCGCACCAGGCAGTCTCCACGCAGGTCTCCACGTGTTCAGCCTTCAGCACAGCTTCATGCAAATCAAAACGCAGCTTCACATGGAGGAGGAGTCACGCAGCTTTAGATGCAGCAGGTAATAAATGGTTTCAAAGCAGTCTTTGAAATAATATGCAGACGCAACAATTCAATGCAGCTCCACGCAGGACTGAGGTAACAACGGAGGTCGCAGCACACTCTTGAAGAGAAGACGAGCTTGTGTAATCTTCATCAATGATAATCCTCAGCACCTATTAGGGTTTCACGCAACACTGTCAGGCAGAACTATCTTTGCAGTCATAAAGGGATACCCTAGCAGCGTATTGTAAGCCGGCTCGCTGGAACCTTGGGCGCCAGTACTCCACGCTATTAACGCAGTATATTATCAATCACCAGTATATTATCACCAGTATGCAATCACCAGTATACAATCACGCAGTATATTATCATCAAATATCAGCCACAGGCTCATCAACGCAGTATATATATGCAATCACCAGTATATATTATCACGCAGCAAGTTATATACCATCGCAGGTCGCAGCAATAAGTACCGAGTCTCTTCAACAGATCGCAGCTTCACTCATAAAACGGAGGCATAAGTCTTGAACACCAACTTGTGAATGCAGCACCAAGTACACACAGTCACATTATATATCACAGTCAGACTATATTCCAGTATGATATATCAGTCTTCAGATGATCATACTCACAGTTCCAACGCATCAAATTTCAGCACAGATTTTATAGTTGTGACTCCACGCAGGCGTTAGGGTTTACACAGTTCCAACGCAATGTATCTCTCCAGGCGCAATCTTCAGACTTAGGTTCTAAGACAAGGGGGCGAGAAGGAAACCCTAATAAGCAGTATGTGGCCGAGACATTGTAGGCCAGACATTCTAGCTGAGACTTAGCACAGAGACTGTGGCCAAGACAACCATAATTCATTCAACGCAGCACTAGGCATGGAGGAGATGAAGCGTTAGGGTTAGGTATCAAACGTATGAGCAGAAAATAAAAGCACATAATGAATGTGCGCAGGGGCAGACTGGCGATGGGCAGGCAGCCAGGCAGGAGTTATGGCAGACAACCTACTCTGATACCACTTGTTGGTAATAACTCCCGATTGATTAACTATTCCAATGCAAAAGCCTATACTTATACAAATCTCCTGGCAGTTGGGTTTCACCTTCCGCTCAGCCTGTTTGGCTTCCTATCTATTCATATTCCTATTTTTTATTTATTTACAATAATCCTGACGAATTATTCTAACACACTGTAACATTCTCTAACCATTGCTTGAAAACCATTGAAAGAGTGACACCATCCCAATATCCATCACCTCCCAAAATATAATTTTATTTCTAGACTTCAAGGTATCCCAATTTTACAAAAATCTCTCTCTAATCATACATTCTCTAACCATTTCTTGAAAACCATTGAAAGAGTGACACCATTCCAGTATCCAACACCTCCTAGTAGTGATGTAAATGTTAACAGAAATTCCTTTCTATAGTGAAGACAACTAACCAGTAAATGACCATTTTGCCACCCACCTCTTTGCACATCAAACAAATGTCCAATCCATTCCATGATCTTTTTGCAAAATGTTACAAGAGTATAATTCTTTAAAGACACTAATCACTAAAAGTTTCCTTCAAGTGACAAAGGTTTCCAACAACATAAGAAAAGCACCCTAGTTTTAGCTACAAAAGACAACACTCTTCCATTATCAATGGCAGGGGATCTGTTGAGGCTTAACTCCTTAAAGCAAGTAATTAGTACTTGTACTTTTTAATGTCTTGTAGTTAATATATTTTTAATGAAAAATAGAATTATTAAATGCTAAGTACCAAAGATAAATGTTGAATCAAGACTTGACTTCAATATTTCTTCAGTTCAAGAGAGGACCACTAATTTTTTATATTGCTACAAAATTCTTCACACTCCCAAACTAACCAAAATTAGAATCACAACAAATAATTCATCCAAAAAATCTAATTTTGGAAATTTCAAATTATTTGGTCGATTGAGTCAACTTAGGTAACTATGATTTGCATATGAAATCTAGCACTTTAGCCAGTTCACATAGAATTTTGTGAAGTGTGAGAAATTCTAAGGAAATAGCAGTCTATAATTCCTGGAAAGCATGATTTATGATCTTTGATCATTGCCTTACCACTCAAGAAGAAAAGGAGATCCAACAATATGTCATCGACTCCATAAACAAGGTCTTTTGAACACATTAATTTAAAACTTGAAAATGTATATCATGCATTCCCTATAAATTCAGAACCAATAAATGTTTTAATTTATGTGAAAAACCTCAGAATCTATGATATTTAAAAAATGTTTATGCTTTGTTAGTATTAATGGTTCAAAATCATCATAAAAATTCATACATGTGCTTGAAGCTAAGAAAAACTTTCAAATAGTTTAATTTCCTGACATTTAATCACAGACTCATCTTACACTCGCACTGAAGTAATACAACTAACAAAAACATAAATTCTGAAAATTAAGACCACGATTTCACCTGATGACTGAAACTAATCTTCATCTTACGACTTCCCAATTTCTACACAATCCAAGATTTCTCAATGTTTGAAGCCACCATGCATAAACAAACGGTCGGAAGGGAAATCTACAACTGTATGTCCACAACCCCCACACATGCAGCATATAAGTGTCTTGTAATCATCAATCCTCCATGTGGTGCTATGGCATACCCTCCATGTAGTCCCATGTCAAAACCTCCACGTGGACTAAAAGATAACACAATTTTGACAAAATGTATACTTAAGAAGATTACAAAAAAAATCCCAAGACACAATAAATACAATGGAGTGATTTTTGCAAGTTTATATTTTATGCAAAAATAAATTATTAAATTGAGTAGTAATGGATTTCATTTTCTACTCTAATATAGCGTCCCTAAAAACCATTTGAAGACATAGGTCTCTCAAGACTCAAAACATTCCCTCCAGTACATAAAGTAAATTCCCATTGGAATGTTTTAAATTGATTGCTCTAATATTTTACTGGCTGAGAATCTTCCATCCGGAGTAATATAAAAAAACTGTATAGGATGACAGTGCATTGGCATGTTTATCATGCTACTGCTTCTTAATTTTGATAGCGATCGTTGTGAGAATGATGATGAGTACTCAATTCATCATGATCAATGACTTATCAAGCCTTATGATGACTACAACATTGCATAAAAAATGCTCAAAAGTGAGTACTTCAGATTCTGCTACAGAGTGACAAGCAACGATCATAGGATACCAAAAAAGATATGATTATGCCCACGGTTGATGAGGTATTGGGAAGCATTTGATAACTCTATTTTTAGCTTAGACCTTTAAAAAAATTGTGTGATTTGTGAAAATCATGCTAAAATGATGCCCTAAAGCCTTTTGTTTGCACATAGGGTTAAATTCAAACCTTTGTTTCCATCTTAGAAGATGGAATATAAAGTTGATGCATTTTTTATTTATAAAGAAAGCTGATGTATGACACAAACTATCTTGGCCATGGTGTATTGGCCACATTGTGAAGGGTGGAGATTGGTAAAATATCCTTGCCCAGATTAAAGTGTGTTTGTACATAATACCTCCCTTGTTGGCGATGATGAGGTTGGTGCATTAAAATTATTTTGGCAAAGGGTGTCATTCATAATAAATCTTCTTTCCATATCTTCAGCAACACATTTCCTCATTATGTCCTTTCTTTCATAACAAACTTCTAATACTCTATTATGTATATTACCAATCAATTTTGTCATGGAGATGGAGGATATGCAGTGTAATACCAAATCCAACTATGATGGAATCCAACTAACAATAATTTGTCACACATCAGAATCCAATTGGTAGCAATATGCATTAGATATGTGGATGGTTTTAGGATCTATTCATCTAAACATCCTCTTAGTTATCATGGCGCTCATCTTATTTCCTAGCATCTCGCCTGTCTTGTATGTAAATTCATATTCAACCTTACAAAATCATATTGATGCATGTCTTTGATATCAAATGTAGGTTTTAGCTAACCTAAACATAGTTTCCAATGCTTTTCATAATTTTTGGATTGCTACTCACTCTCATTGTAATTCTATTAGAAGAGAACAAATTGGTGGAATATCACTTTTTGATATGCTATAGTAGTATTGAGGGTGGCAAGGGGCAATTACTGCTTCCATTTCCCATTTCCACCACGTGGATTTTGTACATTGGGCATGAGTTTCAATTATGTACTTCTAGACATGATGACACATTTTATAATTAAATGTACATTTGAAAACTATGGAATTTATTGATATGGTATGGCATTTTGTACATTTGTTGAATGTTATCACGTTACGATGTTTTTATTGAAGATATTATTATTGGTGTATGACATTTTGAGTTGTTTGTTTGCTTGACTCTCCTCTCATATGTATCCCTTTACTTCATATTTATTGGAAACCATTTTTCTCTTAGTATCCAACTCTCCAATAGCCATACCAATCTCCTTCTTAGTCTTCTCATTTACCTATTTTTATATTATTCACATACCCTTTACATGTACCAACCAATAATAACAATTTCTTTCTTGATAGTTTAACTAATTTGCATGTCACTTTGCCATCCACACATTCTTTCACATAATAAATCATTTTTTATACTACATGAACATAAAATGCACCCATGCTTTGGCATGCACTCATATTCTCAATGCATTGACTTCTCTATGCAGTGTCTGGCCCAATAATTTGAACAAAAATTACATAAAGGCGCCAACTCAACATCCCAAATATGATAACACTTAACTACCATTAGATTATAAATATTCTTACACTTAATTAATTGAACTAACACATATTTCTTATCAAAGGTCAAAATTGAATATGTATACCGTGGGAGAGTGTGTACGTTGTGTTTAGCTTCTAATACATTTATACACACACTTGTAGTAGCTTATAGAACGCCCTTTTATACACATGTTGGTTTTCATATCATTGAGACCAATTGGTCATGTGTCCTTAAATGGGCCTGATTTGTGAGATGCACCTAACCATAAATGAAATTATGACTTGGATCAATGAGAAATAAATTATATCTTACCTATGATATCTTATTACAACTATGGGTGCTCCTATCCTATTAGTCCATGGCTTGTATATTATTTCATTCAATAATTATGGGAACTAATGTTTTTCTCAATAAGAGGCAATACCATTATTCCATTCATGGTCGATTTTCAGAAACTCAACCCTTAAAGTCTATAAAAAACATGCTCACCATATCCTTTCCAAAACACACTTATAGGAGCATATGGAACTCATTTTTACTACACAATTTGGTTTTAATGCCCCTGGGAACGATTGGTCGTGTGTCCTTAAATGGCTCCAAGATGGGAGGTGCAACTCAACATAAAACAAAAACTAAGAATTAGATGGATGAATCATTAATTTCTATGAACTCATAAAATCATATTATAGTTAGAGACATTAATGGACTCTGTGTCCATGGCATTCAAAGTTTGCAATTTAATTTATTAAAAATCACATTAAATATATTTATCTTGATTTCTATTGCATTAAATAATAATTAAGGCATCTCATAGGCACCATTACAAGAGTGTAAGTATGACTCTCAGGGCTACATTTAAAGGATAAAAACTAATTTATTAAAAGTTAAAAAAAATAACTTTTAGTACCTTAAAGAATGTCAAAATGGAAATATATATCTTATAAAAAAAATGTACCAACACTAATATAAACAAATTATTGAGATACCTAAATAATCCAAACAAAGCACAACAAGTCTAGAAAAATAAAACATAATGTTGTAATTTGTATTTTTTTGACTAAAACATAGGGGAAGTTTAAATTGATTCCGGTAAACCAGCTACCGTGTGCTTTGACAAGTGTTCAATGCTTCATAGCATAGAAGATTCATTTCCTAAAGGAACCTTGGAATCCAAAGAGGCCCAACGACTTTATTACAGAAATTTAAATGGAGGAAAAACGAAGGAGCAGCAAAGAGGAGGACGCAGCTTGAGCGGGAACTGCAGATTTCAAGTTTGGGGTCTTCATTTGTCCAGTTTAGCTATCAGATTAGCTACTGCAGTCTCCTGGGCACTTATATGCTTTCCAAAGTCTCCATGAGTGTTAGCAGCATCCTTGAAGCCAGTGCGAACTTCTTCTTCGAAATCTTCCATTCTATCTAATGAGGCATTGTGGTCTTCTCGCAACTTCCTGAGATCTTCATTTAGAAGATCCCAGGTTTTCTCTCCTGCTTGAGAGGTCTCTTCCAGCTTTTTGTCTTGGCTGTCCAAGCGAGCTTTGAGACTCCCCAATGAAGTTTCCAGAGAATCAATCCGAACTTCCACAGAAGGACCCGAAGAGGAAGAACTGTGCGACGCCATTGCAATCTTCTGGACCGGGTGAACGAAACAACTCCTTGTCCACGCAGTGAGGGGGTTCTTCTTGTCCTTCATAGTAACTTCAGGACTTTGGGTCTTCAAATCCACTGCGATGCTGAAGGAGAAATGAATGGAATAAATAACAAGTCGAGGGGGAGAACAGGCCACGGAAAGCATGAGACCGAAATCAGAATGCAGAGATTTTTTGCAATGCCAGTTGCAGAAGGGGAATCTTGGAACAGAGGAGCTTTGTCTAGCGAGTGAGATCGCTAATCTCCAGCTAAGGGATGTCCCATCTAGTTTCCACGCCATCCATGTGCAAAATACCTCTGCACAAGAGGGTACCATCATTTGCTGTGTTGTCTGCCAGTGAGTTCAAACCTCTAAGAACGTGGAAGAATCTGATGGAGTGGAAACTTTTACAAAGCAGCCAAATTCTATGAAATAGTTGAGCTAGTTGAAGGTGGGAGGGTCATTTCTTCTTAATAATGGCTTGAATTAGTAGGCGAGAGTCACCAAATACCAATAACTTTGCAATTCCTTTGGATCGTGCAATCCTCAGTCCTTGAAGAAGACCACAAAATTCTGCTTTATTATTTGTCTCAATGCCAAGGCCCCAAGCGTAAGTGCTGACCACTTTACCATTAGACTTAGTAATCACTCCACCACATCCAGCTAAACTAGGATTGCCTTTTGATGCTCCGTCGAAGAAGAGACAGAGTTCATTCATGGAGATTTTCCACCTGTTGAAATCAAGCTCATCTAGTCGAATTTCCCAATGAGCAGAATGGGTTTTTGTAGGGGATCGACTCTGGTGGTTGGGGACAATCATGCCTAGCCATTGAGCTTCTTCGGGCAGAAGAGGAGTAGTGTTAAACAGGGATACTTTCTATTCAAGGGCTTCCCCAATAATTGCTCTTGCCTGAACTACTATTTTAGAGGGATGGCTTCCCTGTCCCCTGAAGATTCGGTTGTTCCTTTCAATCCAAAGCTTCTAGCAGGTGGCTTTTAGAATCCCATTCCAGGCAGTTTGGAGCAGAGGTTTCTTGGCTAGCTGAAATGGAGAGAGATTCATCCAGTCTGAAAGAAGGTCCTGGATAGTGACTGGAAGATTGATGCCTGGGTTCAGCCTCAAAGCTTGATTCCATACCTCTTTGGAGAAATGACAACCCAGGATGATGTGATCCGAGGTTTCATTCTCGTTTTTGCAGAGAGAGCATCTAGTGGGGCCTTCCATACCTCTTTTCTTTAGGTTTTCTCCAGAGAGAATGCTTTTGTGGGCCAGCGTCCAACAAAACATGTCAATTTTCAGGATGGAAGGTTTTGACCAAAGAAAATTCCAGACCACCGGATTGGGGGCTGCATGAGGGATTGCTTGGATGTTCTTGTAACCTTCAGCGGAAGAATAATTTCCTGAGTTGTTTCCCCATCCTCTTTTGTCTTTGATTTCTTCATTAATGGGAGCTTTGCCTTGGAGGAGGTTTGTTAGACTTTCAGCTTCTGCTTCTAGTTCCTGAGGGAGGTTGCCTAGATCCCAACCGGTCCAGTTGTTGCCTTCCCAAGATGATAGCTCCCACAGTGAGTTGACTCCTTTATTTAAAAGCCAGTGTTTGAGGTTTTCCACTTCCCGACAAGACCCAATAGGAGTTTCTCCTAGGATTGAGTCATCCCAAATTCTAATTGTTTTCCCATTACCAGGAATCCAGTAAAGGTTCCTTTTGAATGGTTCCAAAGCTTTGATACATAATTTGTAGATCGGAGAACCATTTTTGTTTGGAGGGGGCATGTCCAAGCATCTCTTCCTTGTTCCTGGAAAGTATTTCTTCTGGAGAATTTTCTTGCTCCGGCTATCTTTCCCGGTTACAATTTGCCAGAGTAATTTAGCTCCTAAGGCCAGATTTTGGGTGGAAAGACTCCGTATTTGAAGCCCTCCTTCATCACGAGGCTTTTGAATCTTATCACAACTAACAAGATGGAGTTTCTTTTCATTCCCCTTGCCCCCTTCCCAGATAAATTTTTTGAGCAGGCCTTCCATTTTGCGAATAACTAAAATTGGGGCGAGCAGAATGGACGAATGGTAAATAGGCATGCTATTTAGAACAACTTTTATTAGAATAATCTTTCCTACTAGATTGAGCCAATTGGCACTCTAGCTTTGAATTTTGATTTTAATTTTGTCCAAAATAGTATCCCAATTTGCTGAAGTGATTTTGGTTTTGCAGATGGGGATGCCAAGGTAAATGAAGTTGTCCCAGTCCATCATGCCTTCCATCCCAAGCATTCTGGTTATTTCCCGAAGCTCTCTTGCTGAACACTTCCAGCTGAAGATTTTGCTTTTTTGGAAATTGATTTTACTACCTGACACCTCCTTGTAGATTTCCAGTTCTTGCTTAAAGTGCTCGGCAGAGTGGGTGCTTGCTCCTCCCAATAACAAGGTGTCATTTGCAAATTGAGCATGGTTTATTTTCCGAGCATCATTCACAATTCTTAGGCCTGGCAGCATGTGGATTTCCTAGCAAAGGTTGAGTTGAAAGCTGAGGACCGAAGCTTGAATAGCATAGAGAAGGGGAGACAACGGGCAGCCTTGCCTTAGACCTCTAGTGGCTTTGAAGAAGCCAGTAGGCCTTCCATTAACTAGAGGGGCTATCCACGGGGCACCCACGCAGCCTTTGATCCAGTTTATAATGGCTGAAGATAAGCCAAATTTTGCCATAACAACAAACAGAAAATCATGCCTAACACGATCAAAAGCATTAGCTAAATCAAGTTTAATGACCATACCTTTCTCATTACGTTGATAGCTGAAATGAATAGCTTCTTGGACGAGGATGATGTTGTCAAGGATTTTCCTTCCCTTGATGAAACCTCCTTGATTTTCCAGAATAATCCTGGGCAGAGTTCTTTTTAGCCTGGAGGCTATAATCTTGGTTATGATCTTGTACCCTATGTTGCACAAAGATATCGGTCTGAAGCGATTGAAGGTGTTGGCCCCTTTTTCTTTCGGGATCAGAGCTAGGAAGGAGGAGTTGGTGCTGCCCCCCAACCTATTGACCAACTGAGAATGTCGTATCGTTTTTAAAAGATCAATCTTGATTATTGACCAGCAGCAGGTGAAGGATCTTGTTGTGAAACCGTTAGGGCCGGGAGCGCTGTCAGGTTTCATATTCGAGAGTATACCTTTAAGCTCATTCATTGTGACCGGAGCAGTACAAAGATTGTTATCCTCAGGCATGATAAGGTTCGGGATGAGATCAAACGGATAGGAGGAAGTGTCCAACGGGTCCTCAATGGGAGCAGTGAAAAGATCCTTGAAAGTTGCCAGGGCAGCCTGCTTTATGCCCTCAGAGTCTTTGAGAAGGTCACCTTGGTAGTTGATTTCAGTGATAGCTTTATAGTTCTTTCGAGCCTCAGCTTGCTTATGGAAGTACTTTGTATTTTTGTCCCCACTTAAGAGCCAAAGATTTCGGGATTTTTGCCTCCAGTATTCCTCTTCCATCCTACAGGCTGCGAAGAAAGCTTTCTGGAGGTCCTCTTCCTTTCTTAGCATGCAATCGGTTACATGTGATGCATCCATGAAAATTTGCTGGGTTTCCAGATCAGCTTGAGCCATTTTACTTCTTGAGATAGGAGTGATAAGAAGTCTAGCCCAGTTTTTCAAGTCTTTTTTTAGCCTTTTTAATTTGGATTCCCAAATGAAGGTGGGCGATCCTCTTATTTGGGTAGCCCAGGAGTCAGCAACTACTTGCAAAAAATCCTCACGCTGGATCCAAAGGGGACTAAAACGGAAGGGGATCGGACCGAGGTCTTGATTGAGAGACAACTCAAGAAGGATGGGCTTATGATCGGAGGTGCAGTGAGGAAGGATTTTGGAAGAGGCTAAAAGCCCCAGGGAGAGAAATGAGGATTGAACTAGGAACCTGTCAAGCCGGGCATCCACATGACGAGGTCCAACTCTCTTATTCGTCCAGGTAAACTTACCTCTGGCAGGTTTAATGTCAATGAGATCCCATCCAAGGATGATATCCTCAACCCATTCCCTCGAAGGGTCCTTGACCAGCGTGCCTCCTTTTTTCTCATTTGAAGCAAGGGTGACATTCAAGTCGCCTGCTATTATAATATTATCAAGGTGCTGAAGGTTGAGAAAAGATTCTAACATATTCCAGCAGTCTTTTTTTTTCGAGTGAAGGACAGGAACATAAAGATTGAAAAGACTTACAGTATGGCCAGAGACTTTGTGGATGAGCTTTGTAAAAAACCAATGCAGCGCACGATCTTCAGCTTCAAGATCATAAAGGTTGGAGTCCCAAAAGGATGCAATACCTCCAGAAGCACCTCTAGAGTTGTTGGCAATCCCATGACCTTTTTTCCATAACTTTTTTCCCACTTGGAGGACAGCAGCTTCCTCCATTTTTGTCTCCTGGACTAGCAGAATTTTAGGGTTATGAATTCGGACCAGGTCTTTCATTGCTTCTTCTTTTTGAGTAGAACCTAAGCCTCTGCAATTCCAGGAGATGTACCGCATTAGGTACTATGGTTGGGGGAGGTGGTCCCTTTTGAGGCCGTGGCTATTCCTTTTTTCGATCTGGTGTTCATGATACCTTTTAGGGTTTTTTGCGAGCCTTCAAGAACAGCTAGATATTTTGCCTCCTCTCTCTTTTTTTTTTTTGATTTCCTCCCTCTTGGGTTTTTGATGGGAGCCGCCGGTAGACTGCTAGATGAGTCCCCCTCATCAGTCTCTTCATCGGGATCCGATTCTAGCAGTAGTGGGTCCTCGCTTGTTTCTTTGGAGGGACCATAGCTCTCAGCCGCAGAGGAAGCTCTTGGGACGGATTGGGGTATTTCCCCAGGTTCCAACGGATCTGCACTTTGGAGCTCTGTCTCTTTATTGTTGGGTTGACTTCCGGTTTGTTTTCCAGCTGGGTCGCTGGCCTTCCCTAGTTCTTCAGCTTCCTGAATGACGATTGGGGCAGCTTTGGAGGCTTCCTGGCTGTTTGTGCTCTTTGCCTGGTTCTGCATGTCACCTCCAGTCTTTTTTTCCTGATTTTTGTTGTTTGTTTTCCCTTTCTTAACTTTTTGCCAGCCTTCTCCTTCTTCATGGACTTGCATTTGGGGGCAATTTTTCTGGAAATGACCATGCTCGTGACAGTGGCGGCATTTGAACGGAAGCTGTTCATAATCCAGCTTTTGGTAGTGTTGCCAATCTCCAACTTTCAGTTTGACTGCCTCAGGCAGCCCTGCTTCCAGGTCAACCTCTACACATATTCTGGCGCAGGAGTATTGATCTTTGTTATCTGCTTTGTCTATGTATCTCCCAAGAGCATTTCCCACTTTTTCCAGGGTTTGTGTGTTCCAGCAGTGAACTGGGAGATTTGGGAGCCTCACCCACACTAGGACTTCCTTCGGGACATCTACTTCAGCATTGAAGTCCGAGGTCCATCTGTTGAGGTACAGTCCTTGGGTACCCATGAAGTACGGGCCGCTTCTGAAGACAAGATCTCGATCTTCTTTGGATATGAATTCAAAAATGAAGAACCCTCTTCTAACCGGGTAGCAGGTAACACTGTTCTTGAGCTGAGGTCTCCAGTTCCTTTGGATCCAATCGTTTGTGGTTCTTGTTGAGGGCCATAACCCCATGAACTGCCCAACCAGTCCGCGCTCTGCTAGGGCCAGAGCAATCTTGATGGATTGTTCAATCGGAAGGTCAATTTCGGAGACTGCATCAAGTTTCTTGATGAATTTTGGAATGGTCGGGGCTACAGGTTTAAATCCCGGAGTCGAAAGCAGCCTTCTGAAAGCTTCCTCGACAGAGGAAGGAGGAGAGAGAGGGGTGAGCCCTCCCCCAGGCGCAGCCATGGAGGCGGCCTGAGAGCTCGATCGCCAAAAAACCCTAGGGCGACAGCTTGAGCAGCAAGCGAAGCCTCAGCGTCTTCCAAGTTCAATGTTGTAATTTGTTGAGCAAATGATTATGCACAATACCACATTTATCCCATAACTCTTGCTAAAAAATCATGAACATTAGGCCATGATAAGAAACTTGTAAAAGACTATATTGATAAGAAAAGGGCAAATATAAACTACTAAGAAAAATATATCATAAAGCCATGGAAAGAAAACTATAAACTAAACTACAGATTTAGAGCTTAAGAAAAATATATCATAAAGCCATGGAAAGGAAATGATAAAGTAGACCACAGATTTAGAGCTTCGTGAAGAAGCGCGAATGAGCTTTGAATTAAAAAATAGGCACCATGGTGAAGGGGCAAGTCTGTACGCATTAAACATGTGAGCATGGCCAACGAACAGATGTTGGCTAATGTCATCCACTTTTTCAAGCTACATGTCAATCAGTGCCAAAGGTAAGCACCTTGTTAGTCTTGGTTATTTATAATTTTTTTATATTAATCTTTCTTGTTTAGCAAGTGAATCAGTGCCAAAGGTAAGCACCTTGTTAGTCTTGGTTATTTATAATTTTTTTATTTTAATCTTTCTTGTTTAGCAAGTGAACTCGTATGTTTTATTTTATTGTCGACTGAATTCAAGGCTCCGTTGCAGGTCGTCAACCGAATTTAAGGCTCCATTGCATTGCAGGTTGAAGCAACTTGAGGCCCAACAGGCTTTGTAAACAATGATACGAGCTTTGGTGTCATTCCTTTGTAAACAATGATACGAGCTTTGGTGTCATTCCTTTGGCGATTCTAGGTGCGTAGCCCAACAAGCTCAGTTCGTGAACATAACTTTCGATGGCCGTAAAAGCAGTGTATGTGCCATGGAAGTCTGAATCACTGCCGACCTAAACTCCACGGTTTCGTTCATGGCACAGCTTGTTGCTTTGTAGACTATAAAAAATACGCTCCCACCAACTTCCGATTGCAAAAGAAAAACGAAAAACCCAGTGGACAACCAGGAGGACACTCGTAGGACTAAAAACGTGTAGAAAATTGATTGGTTAGAGGGACGACCATAAACGTACAGAAATTTTCAAAACCCTACTCCGGAGAAAAACGCCTATCGGCGTAAATATAGTTTCTTCCTCCGTCCGCGCCACGAGTGGTTGCCCAGATTTTAATTTTTTCTCTGGCAAATTTGCATTTTACAAGCGCCAAAGCCTCGGGCATCAGCGTTTTGATCCTCGCATCTGCTCGATCATGGCAGGTAAGCTGATCTGTTGACTTATTTTATTTCATTTGTTTCACGTTTTTCTGCTTCTGATAATGGGTTTTGGGTTTATGTCATTGTTTTTTCAGTTTATTCTCGTGTTCTGAGTCACTGGTCTCCATACGAGCTTTCATCAACAATTTTAGAAAAACCAAATATTAATGAATTCCCACAGTCAATTTCTGCAACTGGATCAGCTGATTTGTGTGATTATGTCAATGAATTCCTACAGTCATATAATTAAATTTCTGCAACTGGATCAACTGATTCGTGTGATTATGCCAAACAAATCTTAGTTATGTCTGTATATTTTTTTGTTTAATACCCTTGCGGGCTGGAAACGTTTGGGGTTTCTATTCTGCCAAATGTGTTTATGTCAAACAAGTCTTAATTATATCCGTATATTTTTTTGTTTAATATCTTTGCGGGCTGGAAACGTTTGGGGTTTCTATTTTGCCAAAATCGCTAAGGACTTGTATATCGGTCTCGCTCGCCTGCCCAACACAGCCAGTCCAGGCTCAGTTAACTATGAGATATGACTGAATATCACAACAATTTGGTCGCATTAGCACAGCAGTATTTTCTCCGGGGATCCATCCAGGTCTTCATGAAGAAAGTTCACTTGATCTATCACTTAACTACACCACTTATTTTTTTGTAAGTATGAAGAACGTTATATTGACTTGAACAGAGATTACATAGCTTCAAATACATCCACACCGCATAAAGCCGGTGATCCTTAGTCCCCCAAAATTCCTCCTTTATATTCTCATAATCATTTCCCCCTGAAAACCAGAAATCCCATCCATCTAACACTCCTAGTTACAGACAAACCTCTACTAACAGGCAAAAGATCAGACCCAAAATTGCTGCATCGCCATAACATGAACACAAATCTGAAACTCTTATGGAACAACAAAAAGAAAAGGACACCCATACCCAACACTCGGAAGCTGCGAGGACCCAACATATGCCCCAGGAAAACCCCAACTGGATTCACCATCACTCCGCCTGACTGTCCCGCTGAAGGCACCGGAACCCGAATCCCCAGCGTAGACAGGATGTCGTCCATCTTCATGTTCAACTGATTTGCCTCTGTGTGGTGCTCCTTCCAGCACTGAATAGGCACTTTGTCGCCTTCCTCTTGCTGTAGCCGCTCCGAAAGCACATGATTTATCATGTTCTTCATCACCTAGAAGAGTGCAACTGTGCGTTTGTACAAACCTGGGTGCACAACATTGTTGCCTGGATCCTGGTCTCTTCTTTCAGGCTCTCATCATCAAGCTTCTCACAAATATTTGCCTCAACCTCCTCCAGTTTGCCTTGAATTTCCAGAGGGAGCCCAACTTGAAATACTTGGCTTCCCATTCCGCTTGTTTTTGGGCTCAAGTTATATTCTGTTTGATTCCCAAGGGATTGCCCATGGGCGCCCTTCGCTCCTTTCCATCACTGCTCACCGCCATCTTTTTTCCCATCTCCATCCTCATGCTCCTACACTGGAAACTTCCCTTAATTGCCCACCAACCCAGCTGCATGCATAGAGAGGAGTTTCCACAAGGATGCAAGTGGCCACCTTTGTGGTGTTTATATAGCCGCTTTACATTTTCGGCCAAGATTATGGAAGTACCACCTCTGAGCTCATCCACCCCGGCGATTGTCCTTGTTGAAAAATTCTCCCACGACTTCATAGATTTTCCATCCTTTGAACTGATTGCTTTCCCTACGGATGGGCTTGCCTGAATAACTCCTACCTAACTTTCATTCATTATTCTTAAAGGTTTATGGCCTTTCCTCCGGACACTCCATCTGTCACCGTGGTCCTTTCCTCGACCACGTGGCCCCCAAATGGGCTTGCTACTAATCGTGCATGTTGGGTACATCTTGACAGGACATATATTGTGACACCTGGGCTTTGTAGCTTGCCTCGAGCATCCCATTAGCCATCTCCTCCCATGAGTCGCCTACTATCATCCTGCTTGATCGCGTACTTTCGTTAGCTAACGTGTTGACAACTCTGTTTCCTCTCTTCGAATGTGGTTAAATGTGATGGCTCTAATGTTTTGAAGCAATACAACTAAGCTCTCCAACCTGTACTCCAAGTGCCAGTTTATTGACACCCTGGAGTAGGGGTTACCATTTTGAATACGCCTCACCATGGCTAACACTATTTTTGAGTCACCTTCTACTAGCAATGGGAGCCAATTCTTGCTCTGAGCCACGATCAACCCATGGATCATTTCCTCCAGTTCTGTGGCATTATTTGTTTCATGGCCGATACCTTCCTAGAAGAAGGACGACAACCTCCCTCCATGGTTTCTTTTTAGGCCCCCAAAACCCCCGACCCAGGGTTTCCCTTGGAGGCTCCATCAAAGTTCAGCTTGAAGATGCCCAACGAGGTAGCCACCCAATGATTAGGACTTGGAGCCACTAGGTGGTGAGTTTTGGTCGGCCTGAAGCATGGCAACGAGCCCAAAATCCCCCAGGCCTGAAGAATGAGAGCTTCGTCCCCTTGGGCCTTCCAGTCTTTCTCATCCCACTAGCCTAAGCGTATGATCTCTAGAACCTTCGTTTGGATAGTCCATACCCTATCGGTGGAGGTAGAATTCCCTTTGAAATTTTGTCTATTTCTTTCTTTCCAGATCTCCCACACCACAAAGCCTTGGAAGATTTGCCATAATTGATTAACTATGGGATTTTGGAATAGGTCCTTCGGCAATTGTGTAATGTGATGAAATTTCATCTATTTCTTTCTTTCTAGATCTCCCACACCACAAAACCTGGGAAGATTTGCCATAATCGATTAACTATGGGGTTTTGGAACAGGTCCTTCGGCCAGTTGTGTAACATGAGATCTGGTTTTCTTCTGATTTTGTTGGAGCGACAGAAAGCACCAACCCCTCTATCCCACAGTTGGCTAGAAAAGGAACAGGAGCCCAGAAGGTGGTCCAAGGTTTCCTTGATATTCTAGCACAAGCAACTTTGTTAAGGGCCATGAAACCCTCTTTTCATAATATTCTCGCTAGTAAGAATTCTTTGTTTAAAGATAAGCCACACAAATGTTGAAACTTTTGGCCACAATTTTGCTTCCCAGAGTTTTGTCCAAAACGACTCAGGCGGGTCCTGGTTAAGCCCTTACTTAATTTCATAGGCCTCCTTAATTGAAAAGCATCCATTAGGTTTCATACCCCATCTCAGCTTGTCCTCACCTACTTGGGTTCGAATGCGTCTATTTTGAAGGGAATCCGACACGACCTCCACTTAACTACAACACTCTTAAGACATCAATTTTTTTATTTTTTATTTTTTAATTTGTTATTATTAAAATATGCTGCGACTCTTTGGAATTAGTGGGATAAATCATTCATTTGATTATATTAGTATTGTTAAAGTTAGTGCAGCTGCGAGACCCATTCTCAGAGAGGATGGTACCCTATTCAGTTGACCAAGGCAAAGTAAGACCCTAGAAGGTACCCTAGGGCCCCTAGTAGTCTCCTGGGGTTCTTGGTTTAGAACTAAGCAGGTTGATGCCATGGCAAAGCCCCTAGCATGTGGCTAGGGCCCCTATGTGCCTCTAGGGTATTTTGGTCTGCGACCAGGGACGTGATGTCCAAGTAGGTCCTGCAGGTAGAGGCAAAGATATATTTTGGTTTGGGACTAGGGACACGATGTCCAAGTAAGTCCTGCAGGTAGTTGATCAACTTTCAGTGAAAGTTTGAAACTCAACTTAGTACTGAGAACCATTCTCCGAGGGAATGGAGGACCCGATCAGGGTCCAGGGTTTGATCAACATGATTCAGTCTGAGGCTGAAACTCAACCTAGGGCTTAATGCCATTCTTTAAGAATGGAAGATAATGATGCCCCATTTCCTAATCGGTTATTGCTAGGTTGCTTCTGAAGGGACTGGCCACCCCTTGATGATGTCCCTAGAACCTAACCCTTAGGAGCATTGTTGAGGACCTAAGGATTGTACGATTCGTTTGGATCTTTCCCTTATTTAGTGATGACAAAAATATATAAAACAATGTACTTTGAGAGAGAGAAAAGTTTACCGGTTTGTTGGTCCTATAAAGGAGTCGTGTGTCCACCCTTTATAGTTCACCTTACCCTATGTGGGTTGTTGTGACCCTCTTGGTTGACACTTGGTCCTAACACTCTTACTTGTTTGCACCTTTGATTATGATGACTCCTACTTATGGATTTCTTATCCTAATTGTATCTACCTTATGGTTTATTAAAGGACCATTGAACCGTTTATTGTTATGGTGACACCTTATGTTTTAAAAAAGGACCTTTGACCCTTTAACATTTGTTTATAATTTTATATTTGAACCTTTGACCATTTTACTTTATGGTTTTATTATTTAGACCATTTACCTTATGACCTTTTTATAAAACCTTTGATATTTATTTTTTATGGTTTTTATTATAACCTTTGGATTTTGTTTTACCTAAAGTTTTCTATGGAGTTTAATTTTTTTTACACCTAACCTATATAAAGGTAAGAGGTATCAATTAAGATATACCTCGTAACCATCTCTTGCCTTGACATTCGACCGCTTTGGTGTCTACGTGTTTCTCCTCCATGATTGCATCTGCTGACCCTTTCATCATTCACGTTGGCTGCTCTTGCGTGACCTGTATGCTCCCTTCATCGTGACTATGGGCTGCTCTTGTGTGATCTGTCCATCGTGACTGCAGGCTGCTCTTGCGTGATTTGTCCACCGTGACTGCAGGCTGCTCTTGCGTGACCCGTTTGCTCCCTTCATCGTGACTGCAGGCTGCTCCTGCGTGACTTGTCTGCTCCCTTTACCGTGATTATGGGCTCTTGCGGGATTGTGAGCTCCACCGTGACCGATATATCTGCCCGCTCCTATGTGAGTATGGGCCCCATCGTGACCGATTGTCTGCATTCTCCGCTGTGATTACAGGCTCTAGTGTGACTACTCTGTCCATCGTGATTATATGTGTAATCCGCATCCGACTATCTGCTTTCACTGTTTCTGTGGGATCTCCCACGGTGACTGTTACGTGAGCTTCTCATCCTCCACTGGGTCTGAGTCTGTTCCTCCAGCGTGATTACACCAGCGCGATTATCTGTGGTCTCTACCCTATCTTGGTTGTGTATACACCAGTGTGACTTCTTATCTGCCTTGCTCAATGTATCAATAACATGACTGTGTGCCTCCTGTCAGTATGATTGCGCTGCTAAGTTGATTGAAGAATCTAAGGTTTGTTTACTTCTACCTGAACTCTCTCTCAAGGTACGCTATTTGTTTACCCAGATTGACTTGTCCCTTCGGTGACAATATCAAACTCAAAAATATATGAGTATACGGAAGATCCAAATAATGGTTAGGATTCCTTAGTTTCTACTGTACATTATTTTATTTTACTGTACATGGCATTTGAGATTTATTAGTTTACTATACACTGCATTTGATGATTCTCGAGGACCAACCTTGACGCAGTGACCATATGGAGCATTAAGTTGAAAGAGATGAAAATTATGTTGTTTTGTTTTATTACAGGTTAAATTTCATTAAGCAACACTATTGTAAATCTGAGTTTATATGTTCATGCATTAAGTTTACTACTTGTGTTAAAAACTCATCTAACCCTTAAATTTCAACATGGTATCGGAGCTTATGATGTAGCTAACGTTGTTTTCCAGCCAATATAAACTACATCGGTCCTAAGACAAGATTTATATCTTACAGAAGCTTACTCTTCAAGATTGACAAGTAAAGGTTAAGATGACTACTCCTTTAGTAAAATCTGAAGATGGGCTTGAGGGAGCCTCCAACTTCAATGCATGGAAGGCTAGGGTTCTAAATATCCTAGAAGAAAGTGATCTAGATGACTTGGTTACCAGAGTTGTTGAAGAGCCCACTACAGCCCAAGGAAGAGCAACATTCAAGAGGAAGCAAGCCAAGGCAAAGAGAGCTATCTTTGACTCAGTTAAAGATAATCTGATGGTTGTGTTAGCTCCTTTAAGGACAGCGAAAGAATGCTTTGATACTCTAGCCAACCTGTATGAGAAGAAAGCTCATATTCAAAGAAGAGCCTTGAAGAAGCAAGTTAGATCACTTAAGATGGAGAAGGATGAGACTGTTTCAACCTTCTTTTCTAGGATCTCTCAAATAAGAGATCAACTCATGGCCATTGGAGGTAAAGTAGAAGATGATGATCTTGTGCAGACAGTGTTCGATGGCCTTCCTATAACTTGGGAGACATTCTTGGCTTCAGTAAATGGAGGAGAGGTTCAACCCAACTTCGAAAGGTTGTGGCATGATTGTTTAGATGAAGAAAGCAAGATCAAGAGTAGATCCGGGCCTCCACTTGATAAGAATCAAGCTCTACTTGTCAAAACAAAGAAAGGAAAGAATCCCTCACCACACAAGGACAATAGTAAGGAACCTTGAGGTAAGCATTCTTTTAAATCAAGGGTTGTGTTATAATTGTGGTAAGCTTGGTCATTATGCACGGGAGTGTAGAAAATCATCTAACAAAAATTGGCATAGAAAGAAACATCATGTTTCAGTTGCTACAGAAGAAGAGCAACCTCAACAAAAGAGGCCAAGGGTTGAGACCAAGAATCTAGATCAAGGAAAAGAATATTAATTGGCTTCAGCACTTTCAAGTTCCACCTCCAACCTATTAGATTCTTGATGGATAGACAGTGGAGCCACCAAGCATATGACTGGATTGAAGAAGACCCTGGCATCTATCAAGGCCAAGTAGTTCCACAAGAAATTGGAACTTGGAGATGGAAGTGCCTTTGACATTAAAGGGGTTGGTTCAACCCACATACAACTTGATTCAGGTACGTGGATTAATGTTGGGGAAATTTTATATGTTCCTGGTCTAAAGAAGAATGTTATTCAGTGATAGTTTTAGAAGGCAAGGGATACTTTGTAACTTTCTCATAAATTTAATCTATTTTAATCTATATTAATCTACTAAATTCATTTTTATATTTAATCTATATTTTTATATTCATTAAAAAATTGAAACCTAAAATTTTAAAAATATAATATATTCCGAAATTTAAGTGAATTATTTGTACTTTACCAATAAACATAACTTCATTTTAACTCGAAATTTTATAACCATTAAGTTTCTATTACTCGTTTTTATTATGATTATAATAAATCCAGGAGCCAGTGAATTTAAATTTCCCTCCATATTCACAAATCTTAAACTTTTATTTCTTGAATTATCTTAACGAAAAAATCTTAAACTTTTATTTCTTGAATTCTTAATGAAAATTGATTAAAGCGCTTATATATATAATATAATGACTATACAACTCCTATTTTCTGACTTGAGTAGCTCAAGCGCGTGTTTTGCTGTTCACTTATTAATATCGGTACCTTCTTCGCGTTTTGACGAAGAGTAGGTAAAAGTTTACACTTTCTTTAGATCCATTGCAGCCATTTATCATGGCTTAGGACACTTTAAATCCATGTATTTGTTTTTTGTGAGACCAATTTGAGTTGGGTTTGTATTTTTCAAGTTAGGAAAGTCTTTTAAGTGGTAAAACCAAGGTGGGTTTGATTTGATTGGGGGGTTCCAGGGCATTATTTTCAACATCCTGTACCTAGTGTATGAAACATATTAGAAGAATAGATTGTGGTACCAGGAAAATTTAATGGGCCATTTGTCGATTAATGAGTTTATTAACTAGCAAATTTGTGTAGAACAGGATTTTATATTAACTTCATGAAAAATATGTATAATTTTGGGATAATTGTTTCATAGATGCTTTCCATAATTTTTTTGTTTTTGTTTTTATTTTAATTTTATGGAAGTAAACTAAATAATTGTCATAAGGGCATATTATTTTGGGATAATTGTTTCATAGATGTTTTCCATATTTTTTTTGTTTTTTTTTCCAATTTTATTTTATGCAAGTAAAATAAATAACTGATTAAAATTTAGAAGGGCATATTACTCGTATCTTGTAACCTTTGAAGTTTGTATCTCGTAACCTTTGAATTTTGGAGCAAGGTTAAATGATTACGGAATGTATTTCGTAGCTTAAACTTAAATGGCTTAGCCAAGGGATAATGATGTCCAATGGGATGTGACTTAGTGATGGTCATGAAGTTACGGTGGTGATAAGCAGTGTTTTAAAAATCGGTCTGACCGGTTTTGGAACCGGTCGGTACCAAACCGGTTCAAACCGGCAGGCAAACCGGATCGGTGACCGGTTTGTTACCGAACCGGCCGGTTTGCTGGCCGGTCAGACCGGTTTGTTACCGAACCGGACCAGTTTGGTGACCGAACCGGACCGGTTTGGTCACCCAGTTATGACCCATCTCAACAATTTGCACAACCTCCACTAAAAAAATCATTTTTTAAGTAAAAAATTGCAAGGAGATGGTTGGCCCCTCCTCCAAAACCCTAGTCCCTCATTTGCCTAACACTCTCATGCACTCGAAAACACAGACAACTCTCATTTTTACCATTTCATTTCAAGCAGTGAAGGGAGAAACAGTGCAGCAGTGAAGGGATTTTGATGCTCTTCTCTAGCTGTAAATTTTGTGGAGAGCAATTGACAATGAAGTGGTGAAGTGGACAGCAGTCTTTGGTGAACAAAAATTCCATTGGAAGGATATGTTTCCAGCATTTTAAGAAATTTTCAGTGCTAAAATTACATTTCTAGATGATTGTTCAATGAGTCAATGTTGAACATGCATTGAGAATTCTGGATTTGATAATAGATATCAAGATTATGCATGTTTTTGTTGTTACTTGCTGAAAATGATATTATGAACATTGTTGATTTACAGAAATACCAGTTATGTTTAAAAAGCTAAAAAAAGCAAATAAAATGCAAGAAAAAGCTAAAAAGCTAATAAAATGCAAATTCTAGATTTTTAACAAATAAGAGCTAATGGAGGAAAGAGAAACTGTCAAAGAAAGCTAGAGAGGGGGCACTTAATGAAGAGGGGGACCACTTGGCAATAAAATATAACAAAAAAATCATGTTTAATGATGATTTTTAAAATTTAAATATTTTATGTATTTTTTAGCAAACCGATTCATTAAATTCAAATCGGCCGATTTATGACCGATTCATTACCGATTCCGATTCCGATTCCGAGTTGACCCTCGACCGATTCTGAGTCCGATTCCGAGTTGACCCTCGACCGATTCCGAGGTGATAAGTGCTGCAAACATCGACCGATTTATGTTTTGATAAATTGCGAGCTTTTTAGCTTGTTGATGTTTGTTCGAAAAATTGGCGAAAAAATCGACTCGATATTTTCTTGATATTTTTCCGTTTCATCCCGAGATATTGCCGATTTTTTCTCAAGATATTGTCGATTTTTTCTCAAGATATTGTCGATTTTTTCCCGATTTACCCTGAGATATCGCTGATTTTTTCTCGACCTTTTCTAAAGGTGAAAATGAATGTTTTGGTATTTTTTAAGTTTGCCAATTTATTGCCGATGTTTGTCGATGTGCTGCCGAGATACCCTGAAACAATGTTTCTTGGACCTTGTTGATTTTTTCGCCGCGCCGATATTTGCAACACTGGTGATGATTACCTGGATGAAAACTTGACATGCAAGTTCCAATGTTGAAACAACTGAGGTTAGGTGCAAGTCCTGATGTGGATAAGGCAAGGTGCAAGTCTTAATGCTAATGGGGTGAGGTGGACACTGATGGGATGAAGTGCAAGTATGGGGTAATTGTTATAGCTGAGTCCCGGGCAATAGCTTTGAGTCCACAGTACCGAGGCACACTCAATTAGTTAGTATAACAATAGATCTATACAAAAGCTTGAGCGCGCACTCATGCCAGTCCCTTCAGTGCTTTGGCAACTTGTTGGTGAATGAGAGAGGATGAGGGGTTGGTGTAGTTTTGTAGGGGATTTAGAAGACATGCATGTGCCAATCTTAGTTTACCTTCTTGTTTTTCTACTACAGTGCCAACTTCATGCAGTCTAGATTTAACTTTTCTAGTATTACTAGTTTTTTTTTATTATCTTTATTGCAGTTAGACTTCTAATTGAAGTGTTCGTTTTGCTTTTAGAATGAGTTCTATTTCCTACTTTGAGTCTAGGCTTTATGCATGAGAACATGTTAGCTATGATTAGAAGGGCAAGGATTGTTGGGGCAGGGAATGTTCTTTGGCAATGTAGTTTCTCCAAAATATCATTCAAGGGCATCTACTATCGAGTTAAGGGCCATTTGTTGGGCACTAACCGTGGACTTGGAGCATGTAAAAAATCAGTGCTAGCTAATGAAAACATTTGGAAAGAGAGGACAAGGTTGTCTTGGGGAAGATGTCAACAACAAGTGGGAAACATAAAAGGGAAGATCCTTTCCCATTCTTGAGGAAACAATCTAGTAGTGGCAAATTTGGAGTTGGGAGTGGGACTTGAAATTCAATTCAGCCACCAAAAAAGAGGGCAACTTCAAATTTTGGTTCAATGGACAAGATCTATCGACAAGAGAAACGAGATGAGGTTGATCTTACCATTGTTATTTTTTCTATCTCAACTTCATTTGGTTTAATGTTGCGCGGTCTCTTTTGTTTATTGAGATGTGTCGAGTTCTAATTGAATAGGCTCCAACTAGGTATGTGCCTCTTAGTTTAGAGAAACTTAGAACCACATTGTTGTTTAAGGCAAAGAAAGACGTGGATAATATCCTAGAACCTATTAAATCATCATGGCCCTCATCCGATGTTGGTATTGTTTCCGATGGATGTAGAGATGCAGCACGTCATCCACTCGTCAATTTCATGGTGGCTTCCCAAAATGGACCAGTCTTTTTAAAAGTGGTGGATGCTCTTGGTCCTTGGACAATACAAGGATGCACAATATATGGGTGAGTTGTTCATCAAAGTTATCGAAGATGTAGGTGTTGATTCTTGGGTGCAAATTATTATAGATAATGCCCTTGTTTGCAAGGTTGTTGGCATGCTTATGGAAGCTAAATGCCCACAGATATTTTGGACACCTTGCATTGTTCACTCTTTAAATTTGGCACTTAAATCTATTGCTTCAGATGTGGCATGGATGGGAAGTCTTATAGATGATGCATGCCATATCTGCAATTTTGTACAAAACCATACCAACACCCTCACAATCTATAAAGAGTACACATCTATCATTATTGAAGATTGTAGATATTTGGTTTGCCTCCTCATTCATCATGCCTAAGAGATTGAGGAAGGTCAAGACTGCTCTTGGGGCCATGGTTATTTTAGAGTTTTGGTCTTTTTGGAGAAAGACAGACCAAACTTCTTGAAAAAAGGTAAATGATACAATGTTAGATGATGGTCGATGGGAGAGGGTAGATCTTATCATTAAGATCATGGACCCTATCATTTCTTTGTTGCGGTTTGCAGACACAGACCAACCCATCTTAGGAGATATTTATGAGGAGTGGGATTTGAAGCAAAATTGACAAAATTATAAAGATTGTGGTTCATGCATTTTGTCAAACACTTAGCAACTAGGTTTTAAATTAAAATTAACTTGTACACTTTAAAATTTAAAACACCATGCTAAAAATCTTCAAACCCATGAAATTGAACATTCACATTGTACATAGATAATTTTTGGTCAATCTTGACCAAGGCAAAACCCCTACCTGGGGGAAATCTTAGAGAGTATTTTTATTAAGAAGAAAAACTCGAAATTTTTTTCTTTCCCAAAATCTAACAAAATTTCACAACTTTACATCAACAGACCGCTAACTTGATTTTCGTGCCAATGAACAACTGTACGACCTACCCACACATGCCAGAACCTGCTGTGCGGCCTGCTCACAGTTTTGCTTTGAAAATTGTGCCCACATGTGCCAGAAAGATGTTGATGTACGGTATTGATAGGTTGTAAGTATTGCTCAGCCTTTGTCTCGGAAACTGTGCCCACACGTGCCAAAAAGACGTTGCTGTACGATACTGACAGGCTGTAATTAATTGAAACAAAATTGACAAAATTATAAAGATTGTGGTTCAGGCATTTTGTCATACACTTTTAGCAACTAGGTTTTAAATTAAAATTCACTTGTACACTTTAAAATTTAAAACACGATGCTAAAAATTCTTTAAACCCATGAAACTGAGCATTCACGTTATACACAGATAATTTTTGGTCAATCTTGACCTGGGCAAAACTCCAACTTGGGGAAAACCCTAGAGATAATTTTTATTAAGAAGAAAAACTAAAAAAATTTCTTTACACAAATTTTCTCTTTTCCAAATACTAACAAAATTTCACAACTTTACACCAGCAGACTACTACTTTGATTTTTGTGCCAATGAACAACTGTACGACCTACCCACACGTGCCAGAACTTGCTGAACGATTTACTCACAGTTTTGCCTTGAAAATTGTGCACACACGTGCTAGAAATACGTTGCTGTACGGTATTGATAGGCTGTAATTAATGCTCAGCCTCTACCTCAAACATTGTGCCCACACGTGCCAGTTACAGTGTTGTACAACCTCTGTCAAATTGCTGTACGGTCACTTCTAGACTGCTTTGGGATATGTGTTGCAGAAAACTCCTTGGAAAGTGTGCCATGTTTGTCTGGGGAACCCTTTCTCCTTCTCCAGTCTTCTCTTTCTCTCTTGGTGGTGCATCTTTCCCTTTGTCCCTTCTCATTTTTTTATACTTCATTTCTAGTAACTAACTTCCTAACTACCAATTCAATGGCCAGGATTAGTTCACTAGATCTAGGGTTCACATTAAAACGCACATTTAAATAATAAAAACTAATTCAATGCACAACTTAAATAGGGACCCACAACTTAATAAAGTACAAAATTTCCTTTTAATTACATAAGGTCACTTTTTACATAAATAAAACACAAGGAACAAAAGCCTTTTTGTCACCCTCATTACACACACACCAAAACTATAATGGAGGACCTTCAGAGTTAAATATTTCAATAGGATTCCATGATTGAGTTTGTGAATAACATTAATCTGCTGAATGAGCGCCCTGAGTATGGAACACCAACAGGGATCTTATTCACCACCATACAAGATATTCTTTTCGTCATGTGGGATAAGAATTGCACACCCTTGCATTGCTTGGCTCACTCTTTGAATCCCAAGTATTACAGTATTGATTGGTTTGATGGTGGGCCTTTACATAGATCCCCTTCTCATAAGGCTGGAGAGGTTTCACATAGGAGGAAGGAAGCCTTAAGAAGGATATTTCAAGATAGAATATCCCTTGATGAGGTGGAGGAGGGCTTCGTAGAGTTTTCCACTGGGATTGGGAGATTTGGAGGCTATGATGTGATTAGAGACAGGGGGCTAAGAAGGCCTGTCCTTGGTGGGGAACACAAGATTTAGCCTTGAGTCTCATCTCTTAGGTTACTTCATCCTCTTGTTATGAGAGGAATTGGAGGACATATGGGCATTTGCATAGCTGAAGAAGGGCAAGCTAGAGCAGTCTAGGGCAGAGAAAATGGTGTATGTGCACTCTAACCTTTGTCTTATTTACAACCCAAGCAAGGGGTGGTTAAAGGTAAAAACAAAGATGTGGGATGTGTTTCTTGATGATATGGGTTTGGACAACAGTGTTGAGTTGGCATTAGCCAACTTGGATCTCGACGAACTGGTGCTAGAGCCAATCACTTTTGATGATGGTGATACTCTTGAGGGGTCATCCTCCACACCAACATATGTAGATCTCAGATTGTGTATAGAGGAGTATGGAGGAGATAGTAGTGGTGGTGGTTATGATTTTGTTGATGCTGACATGGAGGAGGACGTAGACTATTGACCAGTGATTGCTAGATAATCTTCCATCTATGATTCTAGTATCTACCCCTATTTTGTATTTGCCATTGGTATTCACACCTATAGTATCAGTGACTTAGTATCTACTATATATGTAATAGATTTTAGTTTTGATTACATCAAATTACTTAATGAGGACACTGTAGTTTATGGTTCTAACTTCTGAGTTCTAGACTTTTAGTTCTATTTTATGACGTATAATTTGAAATTTTGAATATTCTAATTTCCTATGTGTTTGATCATGATTCATCATTGATGTTACATGTATGATGTAGTACTGATAACTAGTTATATTGTTCTAGTTTTGGATCTTTATGTTTATATTTCAATTTTATATTTTGTAATTTGATATATATATATATATATAATCGCACCTTGTGTCTTGTTTTTTGGGGGTCGTCGTGTCTCGTGTCAGACACCCGTATTTCATGTTCTTTGTGTCTTGTGTCTTCGTGTCATGTGACTTAGGTTTTAATTAATTAGGATATATTTATCTATCTATCTATCTATGGTTTTGAAGTTTAGTTTAGGGTTGACATTGTAAAATTTTTGTTAACTCAATATTCTATTATTTTATTAAAGTGCCACGTGTTGGCTCCACATTGAGCACGAAATTACACTTATCCCTCATGCTAGGCTATAGAAAGTGCCTCTTGGTGCATTAACCTAGAGAATATTGATTAAGGTTTGTGATTGTAAAGCCTATGCTCTTTTACCTAGTGTATAAAAGAAGTAGAGGGTTCTTATTGGTGTGGTTACTTATTTTGAGTTGGAGCTATAGCTTTCTAGCTACTGTTTTCGGATTTAATAAAAACGAGATGCGAATTCTAGAGTCAATTTTTTGTGTTTTTTGTTTCGTTTTCTATAGTTTATGTTTGTAGATTTTAGCAGTGTAGTCAGACTCATTTGGCATTCACGAGTATTGCCGAGTGCTAGGTGAAACACCTAATCACTGCATACTTGTGGGGTGGACTTGACACTTGCCAAGAACTCGCTAGAAACTGTCATAACTTGTTGCACTTGTCGGAACTCGTGGATACTCGCTTGATCAGTCGCTAATTAGACAGTTGATCGTGGAGGTTTTGTTTTGGAGGGAAAGTTTGGGCTTCAGAGGGAAAGCCATGCCTTGTGCCTGTAAGAAGGAATTTCCACTGCTGCATTCACATTCTAGTTCACGGTTTAGAGTTTGCATTACTCCCTTAATCAGTTTGCGTTCACGCTTCAATGCGTCCAAACTCCACGGTTTAAATTCCAGTGTGTTTTGTTTACGGTGGGTGAATTTGAAGAGTTGCGACGAGCCATCATTGCCATCAAGTGGGGCATCATTTGAGTGGAGTAGTTCATCAGGCCATCCTCTGCCATTGAGTGGGCCACCATTTGCGTGGAGGAGTGGCTCAATTGCGTGGACTCTGGAGGAGTGGCGATCTGCGTGGAGGAGTTCATATGTCATCGATGGGCCATCATTTGTACGAGCATGGAGTTCAAAGTTCATTTGCCATCATCTTCGTGGAGTTCAAAGTTCACCTGCCATCATCTGCGTGGATTTCAGGTTGGTGGTGTTAAGTTGTTAATTGATTTGTTCTTTTTTAAAATCTGATTTGTATTTTTAATTTTTTTTGTTATTTATTTAAGTTTTATTTTAAACTTTTTTATGTTTTGGGCCTTGGCAGCCTGTGGAGGCTGCCATCACGGTCTATAGGCCTGAAGGTTGCCCCTTGTGGTTTCCTACTAGCTTGTAGGTCGTGATGGTAGCCTCCATAGTCTGGTGGGAAGCCTACAGGCCTATAGGCCGTGATGGCAACCTACATAGGCTGATAAGGCCTAAAACATAAAAAATTTAAAATAAAACTTAAATAAATTATCATTGTTATTTATGTTTTATTTTAAATTTTTTTATGTTTCGTCCCTTTGGCAGCTTGTGGTGGCTGCCTTCATGACCTACAGGCCTATAGGCAGCCACAGGGTGCAGCCTACAACCTTGTAGGTTGTAGATTGTGATGGAAGCCTCCACAGGCCTGCCAAATCCTTTTTATTATAAAATTAAAACTTATCATTGTTATTTATGTTTTATTTTAAATTTTTTTATGTTTCGGCCCTTTGGCAGCTTGTGGTGGCTGCCATCATGACCTACAGGCCTATAGGCAGCCACAGGGTGCAGCCTACAACCTTGTAGCTTGTAGGTTGTGATGGAAGCCTCCACAGGCCTGCCAAATCCTTTTTATTATAAAATTAAAACTTTTAATTTTATAATAAAAAGGATTTGGCAGGCCTGTGGAGGCTGCCATCACAACCTACAAGCTTGTGGCTGCCTACATGCCTGTAGGTTGTGATGGCAGCCTCAAGGCCTATGTAGGTTGCCCTGTAGGCTGTGATGGCATCCTCCATAGGCTTGCTAAATCCTTTTTATTATAAAACTAAACTTTTAATTTCATTTTAATTTCATTTTAATTTATGTTTTTAACTTTTTTCCAGTATTAGATTGTTTTCCATGGCACTTAAGGGCATGCCTAAAAGGCCTCTTGATAAAGCATGGGACCATTGTGTCTGGGTAGTCGCAAGGCAAGATAATCAAGTAAAGTGCAATTACTGTCCAACAACTATGTAGGGGGCATAAACAGGTTAAAACACCACCTAGCTTGAGTTATGTGCAAAGATGTTGTAGTTTGTGAGGGTTGCCCTAAAGAAGTCACAACGAAAATGCATGTTGCTTTGGAAGATATTAAAGACCAAATTTCCAAACGAGCTACACTGAGGTTTGAAATTGTAGGGATGGGCAGATCTCCAATGGGACCTCCAAGTAATTGCTCATCAAGTGTTGCAGCAAGTGCTGCACCAAATCCAACTATCACCTGTCCTTTCTTCCTTCCTCGTATAACCCCAGGATCTCAACCAACGTTGGACAACTTTAATGAAAGGAAAAGGAAGGAGGTAGATATGGCAGTGAGGAGGTTCTGGAACCACGACAACCTCTCATTCAACATTGCAAGGTCTCCTTTTTAGCAGCCCATGGTAGATGCTATTGCAGGTGCTGACCTTGGATACAAAGGCCCCTCTTACAGTGCACTTAGGGGGAAAGATCTAGATGGGGTGTTGCATTGTGTCAAGGCACAGTTGGAGAGCATTAAAAGCTCATGAGAGGTTACAAGTTGCACAATCTTTTCAGATGGGTGGACAGATTAGAGGAATAGAACAATCTTAAATTTTCTTGTGGCTTGCCCGAAAGGAACCATGTTCCTCAAATTTGTTGATGCATCTTCACATATGAAAGATGCAATTTTGATATTTACATTGTTAGTAGAGGTTATGGAAGAAGTAAGGGCCAAACATGTTGTCCAAGTAATCATAGACAACACTGCAATTATGTGGCAGCGGGTAAATTGCTTTATCCAAAATACCCTACTATTTTTTGGACCCCTTGTGCTGCCCACTATATAGATTTAATTTTGGAGGACATTGGGAAGTTGGAGTGGGTGCAAGATGTTGTTCACGATTGTCAACAAACAACAAATTACATTTATAACCATGCTTGGGTGTTGAGCCTTATGAGAATACACAGAAGGTGAGCTCTGTCGCCTTGCTGTTACATTGTTTGTAACAAACTTTCTCCCTCCAAAGCCTTCTTAATGAGTACCAAGCATTGGGACAGATGGTTAGTAGCCGGGAATGGCTACATTATAAAGACAACACAAAACCAGATGCAATGGCTATGAGTTTTTTTGTCCATAGAGATCGTTTATGGGAGGAAGTCACTAAGATTGTCAGCATGACAAAACCACTTGTGAAAATGTTGAGGATCATGGATGGTGACAAACCACCAATGGGATATATTTTTGAGGTGATGAACAGGGCCAAAGAGGCCATCAAGGCCTTCTATAAGGGGGAAGAATCTAAATATCTCCGTATATGAGATATTATTGATACTAGATGGGACATGCAGCTACATACACCATTGCATGCAACAAGGGCATATGTCAATCCAAGCATATTTTGTAATGATGGGTCTGAAATTCAAAAAGATGTTGAGGTGATGAGAGGTGTGATGATATTCATTGAGAGGATGTACCCCAATCAAGAGATTCATGACCAAATCAATATGCAACAAAATATGTACAAGAAACCATTTGGCATGTTTGGATTTAGCTTAACACAGTGTCTCAAGGAGAAGAAAATGCCATGTAAGGTTCAATTTGTAAATCGTTAAATTTTATTTTGCTAGCTTTATTTTTCAAGTTTGACATTGCAAAACTTGTAATCTTTGTTTGTTTGTTTTTTATGACAACCCATTGGTGGTTAGATTGTGGCACTGAGGCACGACAACTATAGGAATTCGACATTAGAATCCTGAGTCATCCTTGCAACGCTTCAAGTTGTGAGCACAATTGGTTAGTATTCGAACACACCCACACCAAAAAGCACAATAGGTTGAAGCACTAGAGGTTGGAGAAGTTGGTCGACATATAATACAACCTTTAGATTCTCACAAAATAATTGCAGGCAAAAAATTTGGATCCAATTGATCTAGTCTTTGATTGGGTAGTGGAGGATGAGGCTCTTGCTGATTTGAGTTGGCTTGATGAAGAGACTGAGGGTCTTTTTGGTGTACCATTTTCCGAAATGGAAACACCAAACGCACCTGCATCACAGTTAATTTTTCAGTCTAGAAATGTTGGCACTAGCTCCACTAGGGCCTATACTAGGCGTTCTACTGCTTAGTCATGCATGATACTCGAGATTAGACTTGGAGACACTATCTTTTTGATTTTCTAGTGATGTTTTGAGTTATGTATTTGAACTTGGTACTATTTTCTAAAAATTTTGTAACCCCAACCTGGTTTCAGTTTAAGTTCACTGCATATGGTTTAATGCCCAAACCCCATAAAAAATTACAATTTTAACTTTAAAACTTGAAACACATGAGATAATTTCAACTTTTGCAAACTCATAAATTTTATGGCATCCTACTTTTTCCTATTAAGAAATTTATGACAACCAATACACATTAAAATTTAGACCAAGTATTTTTGACCAAATTGGTCTAGGATAAAACCCCTAAGGGAAAACCTGTATGAGAGAGAAATTTTATTATTTCTTCAGGTATATACAAATAAGAACAACAATAGTTCTTCTTGATATCTTTTCAAAAATCGTGCTAGAATCACTTTGTATGGCAGCCTCGATTTTTGTTCTATATGGTCCACACTTGTAGCTGTACAAAATGCTTTTTCTCATTGAAAAACGTGCTTGTTGTATGGCCTGATAACAACGTTAATTGCTGGTCAAATAATCTTGAAATTTGTGCCAAAATTTGCCTCGATTTGGACTATAAAACCTGTTGTACAACCTCGAAAATTGTGCTGCTATACGGTATTGTACGGTACAATCTCGAAATCTGTGCATGTTGAAAAATTGCCTTGGGAAACATGCCAATAATTATGCTCTTCCTCACTTTGGAATTTGTGCAAGAACTTTTCTCTCTCTCTCAATTTCTAGAATGAAATCTCTTAAAAGCCTTGTCTTCTTTTCTTGAACAATGATTCTCTCTCAAGCCTTTCACTAGCCTTTTATGTCGGAGTAACCACCATTTGAAAATCGATCGTTAGATTAAAAGCCACTAAATGAGATCTAGGGCTCAAGTTAAATCTCACTTTTCTCATTAAAAGCATTTAATTCACTTTTAAATATTAAATAAGACTTTATTATTCACCCACCTTTTTAATTCTCATAAAGTCACCTTTTAAAATAATTAACGACTCAAACTCACTTTATTAAATGAAGTTATTCTCACTTTTTTTATTATTATAACTAAATGATTTTTTTTTTATTGATAAAGAATTTTGTTGGGCCTTCACCCAATTACATCTATATTCCGAGATATACATCTATATTCCGAGATATACAGTTTCTTATTTCCAAAACTTCTCATTTCAAGATTATGGAATGTGATGCATCAAACTAGGGCCTTCAGTCAAACTTAACATTCCTGGAGGAAGATGACAACCCTGATTTGCTTTGTAATCTGCCATCTTATTCAATTCATGAAGAATGTGGTAAGAGGTAACAGAGACATAGTCTATCAAAATAAAATGCAGCCTTTGCATAGTCACGTTCAAACTGAGATTGTTGAACTTTGTAGCAGAGCTTAAAACTTTTATTATAATTTATGAATGTCCAAATATTTGAATGTTGTTATGTCCAACTTCCTTTGCGAGTTGACAAGATTTTAGAAGAGCAAATAATTCTGTGTGGTTATTTGTAAGTTGCCCTACTCCCCAGCTGAAGCTGGTTTCTAACCTTCCTCTTGGGTAGAAAATCAATCCCCCTTGCCCCAACTTTCCCCAGATTTCCTTTTGACGCTCCATCGAAGAAGATTGAGACTTTATTTTTCTTTTGCCACCATTCTGAAAATTCTTTTTCTGGAAGTCTAACTTGCTAAATTGGTTTAATAACAGGCATGTCAGAACCCAACTGAATTTTATTTGCCTGCAGCGATCCAAGCCAATTATGCCCAACTTTAAGTTTAATGGCATCAATTTGAGTATTTCCCATGACTTCTAATAGAAAAGCTAAGCCTTAGCTTTTATTGCTACAATATCTGGTTTCGTGGCTTTACTGTTAAAAATCAAATCATTTCTTGCTAACCAAATTTTCCACCATAAAATTTTTGGAATGGCTTGCCAAATTTCCGCCATTCATGACCGGTTGAAAGAATTCGTGGATACCTTGATTGCCAGTTTGCAAATATACTAACAGGTTCAATATTTGAAGGAGCTGAAACCGACAACCCACTCAAGATATGTGCACAAGCTTTCTGTGTAAAAACGCAGCGAACAAAAATATGGTCTGAAGTCTCGGCAGCTTGATAACAAAGACATCATCTAAACGGTCCAAAATAACCTCTTCTTGACAGGTTTTCACCAGTTAAAGCTTTTTGATGCATGAGAATCCAAGTAAAAAAATTTACTTTTGGAATACTGGGAGAATTCCATACTGTTTTCCAAAAGGCTGTGTTGCGGGTTGAAACTGAGTTTGACTGAATTACCTAAAAAACGTGAGCTGCTGAGTGCTTGCTTGATATTCCCCATCCCCACACGTCCTTGCACGTTGAGTGTATGGGAGCCGGACTTGTTAATTTAATCATCAACGTATTCTGTTGAGCAATAAGCAGGGAATGCCCACGTTCTGGCAGATCTGGGAGAGCCGACGCTGCCCAATTTCCATTTCTGTCTCAAGATGTAATATCAGACAATCTTAAAAAACCTTTGTTAACCAACCAGAGCTTGATCTCTGAAAGTGATGAATCAGTGTTTAATGGAGCGTTGCCTTTGATTTTGTCATCCCACAGTAATGTTTTCCTGCCATTTCTTGGTATGTGATAAAGGTGTTGATTAAAGAATTCTTATCCTCTTCTGCATAAATTCTATGTAATAAAACCTTTAGGGTTATTTGTCACCTGAAAATTTCTTAGAGTAAATCCATTAAGATATTTTTTCCAAAAAATTTGACTAACCGGGTGCTTTTTATTAGAGAAGAGCTGCCACAGTAGTTGCCTCCCATAGCTAGATTAACCAATCTCGGGTCTCTAATTTGCAATCCACCTTCTAGTACAGGTCTTTTAACAATATCCCATTTAACCAAATGCATTTGACTCTGATTTCCTTTTCCACCTCTCCAGAGGAAATCTCTGATCAACTTGGATATCTGATCCATAATCGCTTTTGGAGCCAGGAGAAGAGAGGATTGGTAAATTGGGAGAGCTGAGAGAATTGACTTAATCAAAATAAGCTTCCCTGCCTTAGTGAGCCATTGGCCACCCCACGAGGCAATCTTTGCTTTTATCTTGCTAATGATTTCCAGCCAGAGAGAATGATTGTTTTGTCCCAGGGTTAATGGAAGACCCAGATATTTAACCTTGTCCCATGTGGCATATCCATCAAAGCTTAAAATTTGTGATATGTTTGCAACTGTTGAGTGATCTACGTTCCAACCATACACACTGCTCTTACGGTTGTTAATAAGAGCCCATGAAATATACAAAAATGTTGCATAATTTCTGTAAAAACTCTTTCCATCCTTAGCGAAGCCCCTCCCAAAAGCAATGTATCATCCGCAAAGAGTGCATGGTTGATAGCTTCTACTCCACTTGCTGACTTGATGCCCAGAATAATCCCATCTTTTTTTCCTGCAGTTGACTTTCTACTCAAAGTATCAACCATTAGAATATACAAAAACGATGAGAGTGGACAGCCCTGTCGAAGACCCCTGGTTGCTTGAAAGAAGTTTGCTGGTCTGCCATTTACTAATGGTGCTATCCAAGGTTTATCAGTACATGCATTTTATTAAATTTATAAATGGAGAGCTAAATCCAAATGAACGAAGAACTTTGTAAAAAAAGGATAGCTTTACCCTGTCAAAAGCATTTGCCATATCAAGTTTTATTAGCATGCCCTTCTCCTTTCTTTGAAAGCTGGAATGCATGGCTTCCTGAACTTGAATCACATTGTCCAGAATATGTCTCCCTTTTACAAACCCACCTTGAAGAGGTGAGATCAACTTCCCAAGCAGAGGTTTGAGCCCGTTAGCTAAGAGAGTTTAGAGAAGATTTTATAAGATGCATTACAAAGTGAAATAGGTCTGAATCGATCAAAAGTAGTTGGATTAACTTCTTTAGGAATTAATGCAAAGAAGGTGGAATTGGTGCATCCACCAACTTTGACTTTTAACTGAAATGCTTTGATCATCCCGAGTAAATCTTTTCTGATTACTGTCCAACAAACTCTATAAAAATGAAAAGAGAATCCGTATGGGCCTGGGGTTTTATCTGGTTCCATAGACCATATGACATCAATGATCTCTTCCTATGTAAAAGGCTTCATTAACTGAACATTTTCCTCCTCTCTCACCAAACAAGGAATGTTGGACAAAAATCCCGAGGTTAAATCTGAATCAATAGAGCCATCCTCTCTATACACGCTCTGAAAATGTGCTTCAACCGCTTGTTTAATTTGAGAAATGCCTTTAAATGTTTCACCAGTCAAAGAGGAGATTTTCGATATATGATTTTGGGAAAGTCTAGTTGTATATTGTTTGTGGAAAAAAGATGTATTCCAGTTTCCCGATTTCTACCAAGTACTACGTGACTTCAATCGCCAATATTCTTCTTCCTACCTAAACGCTTGAAATGAGTTGAACTGTGCTTTTTGCTCTTTTTCCAGCATGGTAGAGGTGATTTCTGTTTCTTCCATTTCCAATTGAATCTCCTCCAATTTTTCCAAAGCCTCTTTTCTATCGCTGATTGGATTTTTAAGAGAATGCTTTACCCATTCCTTTAACGCTGATTTGGCATTTTTTTAGTTTTCTCTCCCACACATAATTCGGTGATCCATTGACTGGGAGACTCCATGCCTTGGTTATTATGCTCGAAAAACCATCTCGGCCTATCCATAGAGGACTGAATCAAAAGGGTATGGGGCCGAGGTCTTCTTCATCATCTAGCTGCAACATTATTGGTTTATGATTCGAAGTAAGCTTGGGCAAGATATTGGAGGAAATAATCTTTTTTTCCATAAAAAAGAGCTCTGAACCAGAAATCGGTCCAACCTGCCAGAGGTATTCACTGCTCCTGTTCGATTATTAGTCCAGGTGTATCTGCCTTTTTTTGGTTTAAAATCTATCAGGTCCCATAATAAAATGAGATTCTCCACTGTTTTGTGCATGAGATCTCTCTCGTAGACTCCTCCTTTTTTCTCTTTTGGATCCAATGTGATGTTTAGATTACCAACCACAATAATATTGGAAAGAGTATTAGTAGCAAGAAAATCTTCCAGAGAATTCCAGCATTCTCTTTTCTCCTGGAAATTTACAGTTATGTAGAGATTAAAAATAGCCAGGGATATTTTACTTGGAATGTGCCGGAGCTCAGTAAATATCCAGTGCTGCGTTTTAAGAGAGTTCCAATGAGAAAAGTTCCTTTGTCCACAGGGTTGCAAGTCCACCAGAAGAACCTTGTGCAGTCACAGCCTTCCCGACATTCTTTTTGCTTAAGGAAAGAAGGCTATCCTCTTCTATTTTTGTCTCTTGGAGCAGAAGAACTTCGGGAGAAGCCATTCTTAAGAGGTCTTTAACAACTTTAGCTTTCGAAGAATTTCCCAGCCCCCTGCAATTCCAAGAGACAATGTTCATTATTTATTATTGACAGAAGGAAGAGGGCCTCCCTTTGAAGGTCTAGCTCGAGTATTCTTTCCAATTGACATCTCTATTGTAGCTTGACTTCCTTGCATCTTCAAATGTTCAGCGTCTTCCTCCCGAACCTTCTTAAGAGATTTACGCCATTTTTTTGAAGACCTCTCAAGGGATTTTTCTTCAAATGAACCAAAATTATCCATAGGTTTCTTTTTTTTTGCCATTTCTGCATATGTGGGAGAGTATCCATCAGCAGGAGAACCAAGATTCGGCTCAGTTGATTCTTTATTTTCTTCTCTTATCTGGTCTTGATATTGTGGAACTTCTCTCTTTTCAAGCATTGAAAGCACTTGTTCTTCTGGATTGCTCAACACTTCAAAATAATTTTGTGATGCTATTTCCTTCATAGTTGCTCCAATTTCATTCTGTTTCTGTCCGGTGGGATTACTACCCAACTCCATTTCTCTTCCTTTTCCCTTTGATTTATTTCCTTGCTTTGCTGTACTTGTTTTTTGAACTTGTGTCCATTGTTCTCCCTTCTTTTTGACAACTTCTTGCTCAACTTTCTTCTTACATGATCTGGCAAAATGCCCATAGCCATGACAATGCCTACACTTAAAAGACAATTGCTCATAATCAAGCTCCTGCACATGTGACCAATCTGCAACTATCAAATTAATTGCTTCAGGAAGCCCTACCTCCAAAACCACTTCAATACATATTTTGGCACAAGTATATTGTTCTCTTCTTTCAACCCCATCAATATACTTCCCCAATGTGTTTCCTATAGCTTCTAGGAATTCCAGCAATGAAGAGGAAGGTGCGGTAGCCTACCCATACATGAACAACAGAAGGGACATCTTGATTCGGATCAAAGTTCGGAGTCCACTTGTTTAGGTAAAGCCCTTGAGGGCCCATGAAATATGGCCCGTTTCTAAAGATTAAATCTCTGTCTTTTGAATTTTCAAAAAGAAATACGTAATATCCTTTACCTATTAGATTGCTGCGTATACCTTCTGAGATAAAGGGCTTCCAATTCCTTTGAACCCACCCATTGATTGCCTTGGGGGATGTTCAAAAACTAGTAAATTGGCCAATAAGACCTCGATTTGCAATATTCATGGCTGTTCGGCAAGGTTGTTCTGCAGTTAGATCTACCGAAGGAATGCTGTCTAATTTCTTGACAAATGTCTGTTGATTGTGACTGAGCTTCCTCTTGCTGCTTGTTGCTACCAATCTCCTGAAAGCAGTGAGTTCAGGGGGAGGGGAGGAACCCCCTCTAGCGGCCATGGCAGAAACTCTCAGAGCACTGCAAAAACCAAGACCCTGCAAAGATTTTCAGCTAATCTTCTTGTGGAGGGCCGAGCTTTACCCAGAAGCACTCAGAGCGTTGATAAAGAAATCTTGCAGAGAATTCTTGATGATCTTCGAGTCCGATTCACCAAACCAGGAAACAACCAAAGTCATTCTCACTTTAAAAAGTGCTAGGGACCACATTTAAAGCGTCTTTGTCCACCCCAAGGCATGAATGGACAAACATTTCCTAGGTAAATTTTCAACATTTTCATTTTGGAGTGTGGCAAGGAACCATCTTTCAGTTCACTATTTTGCATACAAATATGGAGTGTCATCATTGTATCTTACTTCATGGGTTGATTTTACATGAATACATATCAATACCTATTTGCTTATATTGCTGCTTTAAAATTTGAGTTTACATAGTCATCTTATTGTTGAATGAGCATTTTTGGGCAGCCATTGATGCAAAAATCAAATCACTGTATCTAATAGAATTGTTTTTAAAACTTATATGGATTAAAAATGTCATTATGTATGTTTTTTGTGCTCAAAATATACTATATTTTTAATTTTTTTTTTCATATTTTCAAGCCTTCGCCGAGTTGTTGAGTCTGCCGAGTCCCAAGCCAGCCGAGTGGTTGCAGAGTCCGAGTCTGACTATACTAGATTTTAGTATTTTGAAGATTGCAATTTGAATTGATACCTTCATAATTTAAGCTACTTAGTTCAGGATAATTCTTCTAATGCAAAATTTGCTTACCATGGGTTAGCAAATTTAACATATTATTCCACTTTTTTGTCTAACAATACATAAACTATGCCATTTTTATTGGAAATACTCTAGAACCATATGGTTATTGAACTTTATTGAATTAAATAAAACAACATAAAAAATAATCACACCATTAATGTAATGAGTTTATGTTGTAGAATTTAACTGATATAATAATAATAATAATAATAATTCATGTTGGTTAATATGTGAAAGGTCACATGTCTAAAGGGACATGCTCACCTACATGACTAATCAATGCTCATTGTAATTATTCCTCCTCCTCATCATATATATGTTAGATTTTGGTACCATGGGGGTACTTCTGTTGTGTTGGTGCCTAGCATGCAGAAGTCACCAAGCAAATGTCTCTCTCTAGTGACTTGACTTTGTAAAGCGATTTTATAAAGTTAGGCGGGGTACTTTTATTATTTAATGAATAAAATTGACTTTTATAAAGTTTGGAGACTCAAGTGAATTAAGTGATCTCAACTTGAGATTAAGTCACGTCCGTTGATCTTGTGAAGGCAAGATTTAATCTTGGCCATTGAGATTTATGGTTAGAGTAGTTATTCATTAGTTGTGAGTATAAAGAGAGATTAGAGAGAGATGAGGCACATTGTTCAATGAGAGATTTTGAGAGAAGAATTGAAGGAGAAGAGGGCATCACTTAGGAAGGGCGCATTTCTCAATGCAAGTGTGGGCATGCAATCCAAGGAAACAATCTGCATTAATGATAGTTTGTACTGCATTTAATGAGAGTTGAAAGTAAATAATCTGTACAACAACATAAGAGCACAGATTTTGAGGCACGTGGGCACAAAAATCGAGGTTTTCAATCCATACAGAAAAGGCAGTGAGTTAGCATGTAGTTCGAGGTGGCTGTAGCAGCAGTCACTAGCTGTACAGTTGACAGTCTGTATAGCAACACGTGCACATATTTCATGGTGGATTAAGGCACGATTTTCAAGTGAAGTACAACATTTAATGTTGAAAAGTACAGTCATTTAATGCTAGTTTATTTGCTATTGTAAACTCAGAATTTCTCCTGTGAGTTCATTAATAAATTTCTCATTTGGAACTGGTTTTCCCTTTGGGGTTTTTCGAAAGGCTTTGCCCAAAATCAAGGTGTCAAATGTGTGATTAAATTCTTGTTTACTGTTCATTATTCCGTTGCTATTTTTCTGATTCTTAGTCATGTATTTCTGCTCATGATTACATTTGAATGCATGAGGGTTTGCTTGCATTAATGATGAATAATTATTGGAGATTGAAATCAATGTTTTGGCTAAGTGTTTGACAAAACTTCTACAAGAGAAAACTAAGTGTTGTAGAATTTTTTACAATCTCTCTCTCTCTCTCTCTATATATATATCATCATCATCATCATCATCATCATCATCATCAAAAACACACATATCCAATTGGAATATTTAGGTTAATAAACTTCACATTTATAGCATTGGTATTAGAGCTCAGATGTTGTGAAGCTTGGAAATTATAGAGCACATAAATTGTGGAGCACAAATATGTGGAGGCCAGATCATGGGGAGTTTACAATTTGTGGAGGCTAGAGCTTGTGAGTGTCGTGATACCTTTTTGTACCATAGTGTTGCCAATGGACCGTCATGTCTAGGCATGCTGGTCTCTATAAATTTAAACACCAAAATTGAAAAGATAGAAGAATAATATAGGCAACATAGGCTAGAGAAAAAGTGTGACTAGGAGGACTTAGTTTGAAATCAAGCAAAGCCATGATAAGTTAAAGAAAAAGATCAAATAGGATCGAGAATTTAAAATCAATGTTTTAAAACTCGGAACCAGACTTTGAACCGGCCAAGTGTCAACTTGGCTCTGAATCAAAAGCAACAATGAATCGAAGCGGTTTGATTTCAATGACTCGGACTACTAAAAAATACATACAATTTTACAATTTTAATGAAAAAAATATATTAAAGATCCCAAGCTATGATTCCAAACCATTAGAGACAAAATATGCAAGTTGACTCATATATATACCATGTAAGGGTGAATATATCAACATGGCACAAAGTGCGATAGTAGATACATATTTGAATAAGTGGATCCTCCAATGACATTAGTCAACACCCTACAATTTTGATGAAGCTTCCTAATCCAAGTGTTAAAATAAGGTAGAAAAAACTTCACATGCTTAATGACTGATTTTGCTTGACTGAAGGGTACATTTTTATTGAGGTCATGACATAGTAGTTCAATCAACTTAACAATCAGGCATTAACACCACTAACATCAAGGTACATAGAGAGTTTGATGTGCTTGATTAAATTCCAATCACTTACCCTCATACATGAGAGAATCTAGTGAAACGTTGCAATCTTGAAATTCTGAAAATTATTAAGTTTGTTGAATTTTGAATGGGATATAAAATTCTACTTTTTGCATACGAAGTCCGATGAGGTTGGAACAACTCTCAAACATTTTGAAACAATTAATGGTAAAGTTAAAAATCTATGTAAAAGGATAAAAAACGAAAGATAAGGAGAATGCCATTTAATATTATTGACTTCAATGCCACTTGTACAAAATTGGTTATTTAAAAAAAAATGTGTCTAGCCTCCCTGCGTGTGCCTTGGGCAGATTTAGATTAGCTCAGGAGAGTTAATGCGGAATTGGTTACCAAATCGATCAAGTCAGGTTTGACTTGACTTGGTTGGTTCAGTATTGTTGCCGCCTAATTCGCACCTCGGGTAATGTGGTAGAAATCTTCAAGCCATTGGGTGTGACCTTGGGGGCAAGCTCAAGCCAAATGCTGTCACCTGATACTCAGCTCCTTCGTCTAGGCCAATTCCTAGCGAAGTCAAGGGGGGTGGTCCCTATGAAAAGTAAAATTTAAGGCCTTTTTCTACGAAAGCAAAGATTGATTCTAGGAGTTTAATGTGAAATGGAAAAAATGTCACAACGGACTATTGCAAGGTAAATAATCACAACAACAACATATGATAGTGCAAACAACATTCACGACATCTTGCAAGATTTTGATTTAAGGATAACAAATAATATAGATCAGTGCCGATAAATAATGGAGTGCTTGATAGAGTGGATCACTATTGTGTCGTGTAAGTATTGCAGTTGTCTCGTTGATCAGTTTTAGAATTAGTAGCAAGTAAGGGAGTGGGTAAATTGTTGGTCGGTTTTATTAATGTTGTAATGCTCTTGATTATTACAACGGAAGGGGATTCTTGATATACCACGAAGGTACAGGGATATGTCTAGACTCACTAAGTGTGGTAGCACGCGAGGAAATGTGGCCTGAATGGAGTCACAGAGGGATGTCCAAGACTACACCAACAAGGATGTAGCCTGACGAGGCCTTGCGGTCACTTTTCAGTGGTTCCCGCTTCCTTTGTACAATTTCCCCACACGAAGCAAAATGCAACGCTGGATTTCATTGTTGGGAGATTATTTAGAAAGATGAGATTAATTACTAGTCACTTAGATCATTTTCTGATACAACCAACTGATTAGACGAGGCTGTAGCAGAGGTAGAGCATACGAAGATAAGAGCCTAGTTAGTTTTAAAGATTTTTGAACACTGTTTGTTTGATTAGAAAAAACAAATTCAAGAATATCTTTCCAGGTTCAGTTCTCGGGCAAGTCCTTATCCGTGAACCGTACTCGAGAGAGCAAGGGGGTTTATTTTAAACTTTTAAAGAAACAAAGGAAAAAATTCTCTAATTAATTCCTACCACGAATCTCTTTCCCCCTTTCAGGATACTCAGAAAGCGTGGTGTAAATAGTTCCTTTACTCTTTTTATGAAACAAAACAAATAAATTGCAAATTGAAGCTAAACTAACTAAAGTTAAAAAGTCATGAAAATTGAACACCAACGCGAATCCCCCTAGGGGGGATGGGGAGTGGGTTCTTAGGAGCCTACTCAAAACTTGATTAGTCTTTTTACAACATAAAAGAAATGCACTTTGGTCCTTTTACTTTGGATCCAAAGGCTTACAACTTATTGAAAAAAATGATTTTTATGTGAGGGGGCGCTCTGTTGGTCTTCTTTTTGCTCGATTTTGCAAAAAATTGCCAGAGCCTCCTCCTCTTTTATCGTAAACCTGCAAAAATCAGCAAGCTATCAAATGCGAAGGATGCCCAAAAATGCTTTAAGAGTGTCTTTGAACAACCTCCAAAAAGGTTCCTAAAAGTCTAAGTTAAACTATGAGCAAATAACCAAGGAAAGCAAGCTTTCCTTGGGATATTGGCTTGCTTTTTGGGCAGCCAATATGACGTGCACTAAATGCTTGATTAAAACTTTAATGATCAAATAAAGTGCTCTTTTAAAGCAAACTTAAGATCTACTTTTAAAATGCTTGCAAAAAATTGAGACTTCCTAGGCTAGATCTACTTTCTAAAGAAGAAACTCCGAAGAAACTTTAGATCTAAACTTTTTAAAACTTGAAAATGAGATCTAAAGTATGATTTACTCTTTTAGCAAATTAGATCTACATAAACAAGCAATGATAACCAAAAAAAGAAGTTGATTTTAAATGAAGGAGAGAGAGTAGAAGGAAAGAACTCAAGCTTGGGAATGCTTGGGAAAATGAAGTCCGTTGGTGGAGAGCAGAGGGACTATGCTTTTCAAAAATGCTTGAAAGTCGGAGGAGTCAAACAAGATCAACCATCCCTTTAAGCTAGATACCTACATCCACTTATACATCTTTGCACACAAATGGTTAACACAAGCATTGGTGCTACCTACAATGGAAACTTAGAAAGCATGGAAACCAAACTAGACTACACATGCCCATCTAAGAGATCTAAAGCAAGTAAACAAAGAGAATAATCAAACTAGAAATTCTCTTACCTACTGGGAGATACCTCCCCTTCAAAGGACAATACCCAACCAAAGAGATACAAAAAATAAATAAATACAAGTTACCTGATAAGCTTAATGCAATAATCATCCACACACTTGAGCCATAGACCACATGAGATCTCCAAAGCGTTTCTATTATTCCAAATGATATGTTACCAATTACAGTACAACACTGGAGCATTCCTTTGGTCCTCTGACCATGAGAAAATGCGGAAAGGATGCTTGCTTAAATAGCCAAGAGAGACCCAGGGGGGGTGCTACTTACACTGAAGATAGAGTGGGAGTTGAACTGAGCTGATCATAGTTAATCTGTAGTGGGACTAAAGAGGTACGTGACACCTCACTCACCTAACTCACTTATCTAGTCATCACGCGCCAACACACACCCAACCACTCTCTTGCTTGATGAGGTTGGCGTCTCCTCCTCCTTACATGCGAGTCAATCCATAATATGGCGTCACCATTTAACACATGCGATTTCTTCACCCTTCGATACATTATGTCATAACTTATCCAAGGTTTTAAACACTTAAAGCATGATGAGGGGTCCACCTCCTATACCTATAAATTTTCCTTCAATATTCAAACTAGGGCTGAACAGTATATCAAAATTACTATTGATAACCACACATGAATATCTTTTACAAGTATGCAGCGAAATATAAGGTACTGAGAAATATTCCACAACATCACATCACAATATAGACACTATTATTTTGGGTATGGAAACTCCCGGAAAAACCCAAGGTGGGAAAACCGGTGCAGCAGTCAAATATTAATTTTATTATGAGAAAATATGGAACTTTTACAATCAACAACTAATCATCCAAACCCGATGAAATAACACCTGGCAAAATCATTGGACAAACCCCAACACACTCAGTACACCCCTCTGTGTGACTGTATGACCGACAGTACGACCTCCCACAATGTTGTACGGATCCGTACGATTGTACGAAATCCACACAGTCTATACGGAATTTCGTACGATTTGTACGACCCTTGTCCGACCTGGAAGCTCGGTGACCTTGTCGGTTAGCTCCTCCGTCTTCTCTGCAAAATCCTTCGTCTGACTTTCTCTCTGTCTGTATCCTGTCTCTGTCGAAATACAAGTGTGTGTCCTCTCCACCAATTGACGTTTCTTTTATAACTCTATGCTAACCGAAAACCCTAATATCACTTTCACTTTATAAAAAATGTTTCATAAAGTCAATTAATAATTAGGTCACTTTAATTTATTTTCCAAACTAAACTTAGGAAAAATAAATTAAATACAATTGGCTTCCTAATTTAAGTCTTCTGCATGCAACGACACATGCATGCAGGAAGACCTTCCTTGTTGTCACTTTCTAACACTCCCTCTCAACGAAGAAGGGATTCGGTAGCAACCCCCACTTATCCATGAACTTCACAAAACTGTGTCTGCAAAGTGCCTTGGTGAAAATGTCTGCCACCTGCTCATCTGTCTGTATGTACTCCAACCGAGTGGTTCCTCTCTGAACACAATCTCTCAAGAAGTGGCACCTAATGTCTATGTGTTTGCTTTGGTCATGGAACACTGGATTTTCAGATAGCCTGATGCCACTCTGATTGTCACAGTGAACTACTGTAGCATCTAGTTCACACTCGAACAACCCTAAAAGCAACTTCCTCAGCCACATACCCTCATAAGTAGCCATGCTAGCTGCCATGTACTCAGCCTCTGCCGAGCTCAATGCAACTGACTTCTACTTCTTGCTGAACCAAGAGACAACCCCTGATCCAATGCTGAAGCAACAACTTGAAGTACTCTTTCGGTCCTCTACACATCCTGCCCAGTCATCATTCGTGAATCTTGCTAACTGTGAACACCACCTGCGCTCATAAATCGATCCATACTCCATCGTACCTCTAATGTAGCGAAGTATGTGCTTCACAGCCGTCCAATGCACTCTTCGAGGGTCCACCATGAACTGGCTTAGAGAATTGACTGCAAAGTTGATGTCTGGCCGTGTGTTGACCAGATACATAAGCATTTGATAAGCTGACAATACAAGGTAGGATCAAATCCGTCTAACCTTGATGCATCAATCTTCCTCCAATTGGAAACTAGAGGTATGGGCATGGGCTTGCAGTCCTCCATCCTGAAACTCTTCAAGATCTCTATTGCATACTTCCCTTGTCCAATGAAGAAACACCCATCTATCTACTAAACCTCCAAGCCCAGAAAGTAATGCATCAGCCCAAGGTCTTTCATCTCAAACTCAAGTGCAAGGTTAGATTTGCAGCCTCCAATCAACCTCTCATCTCCTGTAAGAAAGAGATCATCTACATATAAGACCAGTATGAGAGGCACCTCACCTGTCAAGAAGTACGGGTTGTGGTCAGCCTCACTTCGTTTAAATCCTGTTTCTCGTAGATAGCTGTCTATCCTTGAGTACCAAGCCCGAGGTGGCTGCTTGAGTCCATAAAGAGCTCTCTGCATCCTGCATACATGCGTCTCTCTGCTCTCCACATCAAGCTCCTCTGTATGCTCAATATATACCTCCTCATCTATGACTCCGTTGAGTAAGGTAGTCTTGACGTCCATTTGATGGACACGCCAACCCATCTCTGCTGCTAGTGAAATAATGGTCCGAATAGAAGAATACCTGGAAACAGTGGCGAAGGTCCTCATAGTCCATACCCTCCTTCTGTGAAGACCCCTTTGCCACGAAGCGCGCTTTATACTTCTCCACGCTTTTGTCTACTGCATGCTTTACCTTACATATTTATTTGGATCCTACCACCTTTTTCCCTTGTGGCCTTGGCACAACCTTCCATACCTGGTTTTTTATGATGGAGTCATACTCCTCAACCATAGCCTCCTACCACACATCATGTTGTGCAACCTCTTCAAAGCTGGAAGGTTCAGATTTAATCAACTCTGTCATTAGTGCCATATAGCTAAGTCTCTCTGGTGGCACGCTTTGTCTAAATGATCTCTGTGAAAGACTCACTTGTTTGGAATCCTGAATAATGGACCTATACCACTTAGGCCGTGGCCTAGTGTTTGCCTGCAACGGCTGCTGGATATCCTCCTTCTGCTGCTGCCCATCCTCCCCATAAAAGATAGCAAGATCATGTCCACCTGACTCCCTCTGACTACCAGAACCTGTTCCCTGTTTCTGAACCTATACCTGTGACTCCTCCAACTTGACTCCTCTCGAGTCTTCAGCTGGCTGCTCCTGTGTTGTTAAGTCTAGAGATCTTCTCAAGGCTCTGTCCTCATCAAATTGGACATCCTTGCTCACAATGATCCTCCTGTGAGCTGGGACATATACTCTATAATCCTTGGAAGTCTCACTATACCCAACTAGAAGCCCTTTCTCGCCAGAAGGGTCCAACTTCTTCCTAGTGTCAGCATGAATGTGACAATAGGAGATGCTCCCGAATATGCGCAAATGGCTTACGTCCGGTCTAGTACCTGTAAATACCTCCTCAGATGTCTTCCTCCCCAATGTTGTGTGGGGACACCTGTTCCGGACATATACTACAGTTCGAAATGCCTCGGCTCAAAGGAATAATGGTAATCCCTGATCAAATAGCATGGCCTTGGCAACACTCACTAGTGTCTTGTTCTTCCTCTCCGCCACCCCATTCTGCTGCGGGGTATGGGGAACAATGTGTTCCTTATTGATCCCCTCCGATGCAGAGTACTCCATGAACTCTCTGCTGGTGTACTCACCATCGTTGTCTGTCCTCAATGTCCAGATCTTTCTCCCTATTTGGTTCTCCACAAGAGTCTTGAACTCTCGGAACCGATCGAAGACCTCTGACTTGGCCTTCAGAAAAAAGATCCAGGTTTTCCTAGAATAATCATTAATGAAGGCGACGTAGTAACTAAAACCACTGAAAGAATGGACGCTCATCGATTCACATACGTCTGAATGCACCAATTCTAAGGCCCCCTCAGACTTGTCCTCACTATGGGGAAAAGGCTTCTTGATGTTCTTCCCCAATGCACAACCCTTGCAATGGTTGTGCTTCCCCTCCTGTATTGAAGGGACTTCAATGACTGCCTTTCTCAGATGCTTCAGTGCACCATGGTCTAAGTGTGCCATCCTCCTATGCCACAACTCATAATCATCACTGCTGCTGCTGACTAGAGCCTTTGCAGGCTTGAAGTGTAGTCTTTACACTTTCTTGCTCCTGATCCCAATCACTCGATCCAAGGTCCTATCTGACTCCTTGGGCCTGATATATACTCTATGGTCTCGAAATTTCACCTGAAATCCCTTGTCCTCCAGAGTGGAGATTGATATGAGGTTCTTGGTCAACCCTGGAACATATAACACATAAACAAAATTGAGGGGTTTGCTAGACTCCCTCTCAAATGAAACAATGCCAACTCCTTGCACTTGATACCGTGCATCATGTAATGTCCTCTTCCAATTAGGCCTTGAGGCCCAAAACTGCTAACCTATGTGATTCCTGTGGGTTTGAGCGGTTACTGACAGCTAGGGAATCAGCTGAGGACTGATGCCATCCATAGAAGATCTAGGGCATCATCATTTGGTCAAGAAGGGCCACCAGGGCCAAAGGCCACCTTCGTGCATGCCATCCAAGCATTATACAATGATGCATGCACTCTTTAAGTCTCCATCCGCATGCATGCAAGTCAACGACAAATTAGAAGATAAAGTGACCTAATTAGGTCAAAGATTAGGTTTTGCGCAGTTGAACTTTATAAATAGAGGATAAAGCGAGATGAGACTTCACTTTTGATTATGATTATTTTGGGAGCTCTTGGATAGTAGCACAGCAGTTGGGGTTGAAGACGGAGTCTTCAGCTAACAGGATTTCGGCATTGAAACATCTGCCCTAGTCTTATTCAGGTTAAGCCATACTGGTTCACCACTTGTTCTTCATTCATTCATCAGTTATCTAGCATATGGTATAGATCGTTGCAGGGACACGTGTGCTGCCGTAAAGGGGGGGTTTTCAGCCGGAAAGCCCTAATCAGCTGTGGGGCCTTCCGATCTCAGTTTCCTTCCGAAACTCAGGCACCATTCTCATCATCAGCATCATACTCCGGTACCCGGTGATTATTAGATCCATCCGTGCTCATCCGGAACAGTTATCAGCAGTTTCGGGATTCCAGGGGCGTGAGCAACTGTCTCTCAGAAGCAAGTCGCTATCCTACCTAGAGGACTCAGAAATCACTCTTGTATCAGGCATTCTCTCCGGCACGGAAAGGCTATCAGCCCCGCAAATCCGCAGCTCCATCGGACACCTCCTTCTCTGAGGGCGTCATCCTTTTCTGATTGGGCGTCTTGCTGCTGGGGGTTCACCGTAAGCAGAGGAGATCAGTTCATCTCCGATCCAGCTCTAAGTGCTTGCATACTTTCTCCGAAGCAGTCCAGCCGGCTTATCAGTGGTAAGTGTTCATTCTATCTCACAAACCCTAACCCTAATTTTTCCTATAAAATAGGGATTTTTGCATGGCAGTTTGCATGCCCAGTTGTATCAGCCTTTTTGCTTAGAAATAGAAAATATCGGGATTTGGGATATTACACATCATCACCCAGCTCAACATGGATACCTGATCCAACCTCCTGCAAGTCCTTGAAAAACCTTTTCTGCACAGTCATGTGACTGGATGCTCCACTGTCGATGTACCATATAGTGCTACCAGTGGTGCTTGCCATGCAAGCTATCAAGAAAAACTCCTCATCGAAATTTTTGTTGAACTCCTCCACCTTTGTAGAACTAGCCATTTGAGTGTTGTTCTTCTTCTTTCTGTCTGGGCACTGGGAAGCAAAGTGTCCTTCCTTGTGGCAGATGAAACACTTGACCTTGGACATGTCAAGGTTCTTCTTACCACCCTTTTTTTCCTTTACCTCCCCCTTGCTCTTCCCTGTCAGGGATAGAGCCTCCTCATCCACAATCAATGGGGCACTGCTGGATGAGCTTGGTCCTTGACCCATGCAAGTCTCCTCCTTCACAAAGTCATCCCACAATCTCTACCAATCAGGGAGCTTCTCCCTAGCCACAACACCTCTGACAAAGGTGTCCCATGGCTTAGAAAAGCCATTGAGGGCTATTCGAACTAGTTCTTCATCCTCGGTCTTAGAGTCAACAACTCCAAGTTTGTCTCTGATCTGTGTGAGCCTTGTGAGATAAGGCACCACTCCTTCTCCCTTGGCCATCTTGGTGTTGCGCATTCTCTCTTGCATCACCATCTTCTAGTTCTCGTTCTTGCTCTGGTAGAGACCCTCCAAAGACGTCCACATCTCTAATGCGGTTTTCTTCCCGGATAAGTGAGGGACTATGTGGTCCTTCACTCCATCCATGTGTTGAGGCCTGGAAATTCGCAGGCAACAACAGCAAAGGATTCTCCCCTGTCAACGTTCCTGACTAGCCCGTGACTGTATGGTATGGGGAATACGTCCGGCTACCGTAGGTCAAGTAACAAAACAAAGGTTTTACCGGTTGCGGCCCGGTCCACCGTGTATTTGTATTTTTTGACTTAAGTATGATATGCAAGTGCCTAATTAACCATGCAGGGTGATGAAGATGCAAAGAGTAGTCACAATGTGATGCGCAGGTTCTTACCTCTCGTCTTAGAACTCACAAGCATCCAAATCATGCAAGAAAATAAATACTAACTAAAGTATCTCTAGAGGGCTGGGTATTCATTCATGAGTAATGCACCCCTGTTCATGTGTTATGGCAAATCACAGGTAGCTGTTCTTATAACCAAACATATGAACATGAATAACAGTATATATGATAAGATAGCTCATCAACAGTTAAAATTTTCATTACTCATAGTGGAAAAGACATCACAAAAGGTACTGAAGAACATTCAGACAAGAACATAGGTTCAAGAAATTAGAACACTCTTACAGCTAATGAGGCACAGCTGAAAATGAAATAGTTCACATTCAACATTGCTCATTTAATCACATTGACATATTCCACATAGTACTTCCTCCAACAGGCAAAATTTGCAGTCTCTGTAGACACTGAGAGGGGGGGTGAATCAGTGTAAAGCAATTTTACAACTTTTCTTGACCTGTCACACTTAACTACCAATTCATCATTTCATAAACTTCATCATTCACATATCATAGCATTTAATTCATCAAGAACCATAACACAAAAGAACACCACACCATATAAATTTGTAATCTTTTTATATTAGTTTTGGTTCGGCTACAACCGTTAGGCAAAATCAGCACCTACTGATATGGAGAGCACCTACTCTGCATCCAGGACCCAGCCTGGTACCCTGCTAAGAAGGGTTTGAGGTATCCTAACCTCAAAAGCAAGACAAGCTTGCTTTTACAATACAGTATACTTGTGTCACACAAGAGATCTCTGTCACATCAAAGCTGCTCATCTTCAGCTGGTCAACACTATTCATCACTACTGGTCAATCTTTGCTGCTGGTCATCATCAACGCTGCTTATCATCTCTGCACAGCACACATCAACTCTGCTGGTCCAAAACTGTTGGCCAATCAGCTCATCAACAGTTGCTCATGATCAATGCTGCTCACTGTCTTCTCTGATCATCATTGTTCACTTTGCTGTAACCTTGCTCATCAGTCATCTATACTGCTGCAATACTGCAAAGTCTGCTCATCACTGCTGTTCAAGATGCCACATGTCAACATGTCTTCTGCTGAGAGTACATTCCATACTGCTGTAGATGTATTACTGCCATATCATCATCATTATGTCACTAGGATGTTTCTTCAACTTGGACTTAGACTGGTATTGGCTGAGTGGAAGAGTCCAACACAAGTCCTATCTTGGTCTGTGAACACTAGAGCTATCATACACTCACCAAGTAAGGGCTGTCATCTTACTAAGCTATACATCAACCTTGCTCTTCATCAATAGCTTCCAGGGCTGTCATCATGGACTGTCATCTTCATGCTTAAGCCTCATCATCAGCATGTCAACTTCTAGGGATGCACCACTGTTCATACCGCTTGTCTACTCATAAACACATCATTGTTTCTGCTTCACTGTATGTACAGGACTGAGATGCCCAGGTTCATTGTGCCATCTTCCAATGATTGAAGTGCCCTCTCATTGCTTCATTAATATTCTCAACCTTGCAAAAAATACAACCAATACAAGCAAACCCCAACCAATGTCCAAGAAGACTGTGTACACTATGAAGAAGACCCCAAACGCAGTCACCTTGGACTGTACACCTTCTCGGATTGTTTGCTTGCTAGCATAAACTTGAACTGAGGGTGTATATGGAATATCAAGCCAAGTTTAAAACCAAGCTCTCATTCCTTCATGTATACAAGTGTCAAAAACAGACTTCAATCAAGCATTAGATTTGACTGTGCATATTTCATACCTTGGCTTGTGCATCATCATCAACATACTGCTGCTGCTGTGGGTCTGCTTTCACCTTCTGGATAAGTGCTGTAGATCATGAGTCTTCTTTAAATCATGCTGAGGTTAGACTGCTTTGGAGACTTGAATATTTCACCTTCAAACTTTGGCTATCAAACTTTAAATCAGAGAACCGTAGGTTGTTCTTCAAATTATTCTCTCAAGACTTGCAGATGTTTAGACTCTTCAATCAGACCTAGAAGTTAGTCCATCAAACTTAATTCTTGTCTGTGGATACTTGGGCTGACTTCCGTGCTTGTTCTTCATTTTAACCTAGGTGCTACTTACAAATGTATTCAACTAGGACTGTCTTCAAATGCCTGTTGTTCACTGATCAAGCATGAGATATACTTCAATCTTCAAAACATTGTCCTGTCATCATATCTTGTGGCTTGTCTTCACAATTTGGCTATCACCTTCATGCATGAACTGTGTATGTCTTGTGGAAGAATCCAGACAAGATAAGACCTCAACCTTTGTCAACTTCGAGACTATGTCTATGTTGTAGATGACTTCAATTCGAGACTGAGACAAAGTCAAATTCGGACTGTGTATAGGCTGATAAAACTCATGCAATCAGCAGCTGCATCCAAATGGCCTTTGGCTCTGTTAAGCTTTGACTGATGCACAGTGGTAATGCCCCCGTTCATGGTGAAGTCTAGATGAGGAAAATCACGAATCAAGCTGAAGACATATTCATACTTTGGAGGAGGAACAGTCCGATTCTCAGCTGGAATGAGGCCTTTTAACAGAGCTTTCCGAGCATGTACAATGAAATGTCTAGTTGGTGACAGAGATGCAACAATATCGATGAATGCACCATGTTAACTTAAAGACAATAAACCCTTACTTTCACCCCAGGAAAGTCATATGGTATATTGCCCATTTATAAGATGTATTCACCAACAGGCTTATCCCTTCAATTTACAGCTTCTTGGGATGCACCAATAATTCCTAGAATTGGTGCCTGCCTTGGATATGCACAAATAATTTCGGGCTGCTACTATTCAAAATTCAGAACATTACAAACCTCTTTCAAGAACTGCCCATAAGGAGAGCAGAGATAAAACTATAGTCTGAGATCAGATCTTCCACAAGAGTTGCGGCTTCCTCGGTGATTAACCAGTAAACTGTCATTACAAAAGAATAAAAAGAGAACTGTTTTTAACCCTTGACAACTACCTCCGAAATTTCAATTGTTGATTGCTCCTCCACTAGAAATTTGCCTCAGTCTAGCGAGCTTCTTATCATCTCTTCACTGGATTATGATTAAATGATCCTTCAACGCTGGATCTGCTGGTGGTAAAGAAAACAAGCCCTAGATCAGTTCAAAATTGAACTGTCACCATACAAAAATTTAACCTGCTGATCCTCTGCTGAAAATCAGAGATCTATGCTACTCAACTGAATTTCATTGCTCCTTTACAGAAATTTCCACAGTCTGCTGCTTATCTCCTCAGTGCTCCACCGAAAATTTCCACCCAGCAAATTTCTTGCCTTAGTAAAATCTCAGAGCTAACCCCCGAATTTGTATCTACTAAATGAGGTCGTTGAAAGGGTATTTATACCCATTTTTCATATTTTCTTAGGGCCGACCTGCTATATTAAAATATTTTAAATTTGGAGCCGACCTCATATATTATTTTTGAAGTCGACATAACAATTTTTTGGGCCGACATCACATAACAATTTGATTTTTAATTAAATAGAGCCAACCTAACAGAATAGTGTTTCCACGTCATTTTGCACATTGATTAATTGGTTTGAGAGAAGGCTGTTCATTTAGCCATGTCTATAGTAGAAGCTGGGTTTGTGGATACTTCTATGCAAGACCCTGGCTTAGCCATCAGAATCAAAGACAGGGGCTCCATGGCCTTCATGGGCATCATCTACAGCATACCAAGGGCTCCACACAAGCTTGTCCACTACAAAGGGCAATAGTGGCTCCACGGCCTTCATGGGCATCGTGAGCTGAGCAAAGACTTGTTCATCAACACATCAAAGACTCCTTATACTCCAAGAGCTTCAAGGGGTTCAAGGTTATGTTATCAACATGCCACATCATACAAATGACCCACCTTGCCTTCACCATTCCTTCAAGGTTCCAAAGGCTTCTTCATCAGGCAAGAGGCATCATGTCTACCAGGGATTCAAGACCATCTCTAGGGTCTTCTGCATCATTAGCTGGGTCTTCAACATCTTCAGCAAAGTGGTGGCATCAATGACATCAAGACCATGTTGGCATCAATGACAATTTCATCAACAGTCTCTGGCTGTAAAACGAAATAGTTCCTCTTACAAGCATTAAGTTACAAGTTTTTCCAGGGAAAAAGCCCCTTCTAAGTTCTACTTTCAAATATTTAAACTACCACCGCCGACCGCTTGGGCTGCCCCCCCTCAAACGTATGACCTTCCGGTCCTTCAAAACGCTTCATCTTCCCATTTTATTTTCTGTGCGCCTTCATGATCTGATGAGTAACTGACAGATCTTTTCGGGTCTGTGCCTTTGTCGCCATTCACTTTGTCTTTTCCTTCGTTTGTCCTGCTTGCGATCCTGAGGTTTCGGCTCTGCTTTTACCAAATTACCCATCTCCCTTCACGCCGCAGTAGTTTGACCATTCTTCGGAAACCACCTGCAATCAAACGATGTGCATCATTGACCGGGATTGCATTCTAAACAAACGTCAGATTAAACCAACTAACGGCTAATCCACAAGAAATGGCCCGGTGCGCCACTGTCTCGTCCACCTACGGGCTCGGGAGAAAACATCAACGCCAGGAGATGGAAAAGTTAAGACCTGAGCTGCGGGCGGGAAAAGGAAAAAACCAATCGGAAGTCGGAAGGACTTTGACATGGGAAGCTAAATGACTTTCCCAGCCGCAACGGCGGAAAAGGAAAGGTTAAGGATACGTGACCCGCGGGCGGGAAAACTCTCCATTGGAAGTCGGAAGGTTTTACACTTCGAAAGCTTAATCACTTTGGGAGCCGCAACGACGGAAGAAGAAAAGTTACGGGCAAGCGACTAAAAGACTGATACGTCGGCTGTCGGAGCGTTTTAGACTTCGGGCGCCTAGTCAATTTGGGAGCCGCAACGGCGGAAGAAGAAAGGTTATAGCCACGCGACGCATATCGGAGGGCGGAGTGCTTTATACTTCGGAGGCTTAACTACTTTGAGAGCCGCAACGACGGAAGCAAATTAGGACAGCAACCTCCGATCTAAGCGACGAAAACTTCAAACCTAGCAGCGATTGAATTGTTTCGCCTCCTGAAACAACGTCTTGCAAATGACAAAAACCCGATCCACGTTAAACTCAGCAAAAACAAACTTTAAAAACTGAGATTTACAACAATTCCACACACGAGCGAAAATTAAGCCAGATTATTTATAATCATCAAACCTATCCAAACTTAAAGCACGACCAAAAGGTTCAAAGGATCCAACGATTAAAAACAACGCTAAATCACGAGGAGGGGCCCAAAATTTAAGAAATTTGGGGAGAACGGTTGCAGCTGCAACACCATGATAATCAATATGGCTCTCGAATCAATCTTCTTCCAAGCTACCAAAGCTATCGGATCAGTGGGTGCAACCTTCGTGCAGTCAATGTGATCCTCTGCATCATTGACATCCAAGATACTTGTGATCCTTTCTTTCCATGTAGGAAAGTTTTGAGCCCCCTGGAGCCTATCCTAGACTCTCAACTGCACGACCATCCTGAAGTGTGCTTCAAACCCTAGATCTGCCCCTGATCTATAAACACTGCTACTAGTCTCCCAACTTTAGCTCACCAGAGCTTTGATACCTTGTAAATTTTCCTTCAATTTTTCAAACTTATCAAAATTACTACTGATAACCACACATGAATTTTTTTTACAAGTATGCAACGAAATATAAAGTACTGAGAAATATTTCACAACATCACATCAGAATATAGACACTATTATTTTGGGTATGGAAACCCTTGGGAAAACCCAAGATGGGAAAATCGGTGCACCAGTTAGATATGAATTTTATTGTGAGAAAATATGGAACTTTTACAATCAACAGCTAATCACCCAAACGTGGCGAAATAGCACCCAATAGAATCATTGGACAAACCCCAACACACTCAACACACCCTTCTGTGTGACTGTACGACCAACAGTATGGCCTCCCACACGTGCTGTACGGATCCGTATGACTGCATGGATGCTATACAGAATCCGTACGGTTTGTACGCCAGTTGTATGGAATTTCGTACTGTCTGTACGACCTCCTCTACAGCTGCTCCCTGTGTGGTCTGTATGGCCCTCGTCCCGCCTAGAAGCTTGCTGACCTCGTCGATTAGCTGCTCCGTCTTCTCTGCAAAACCCTCCATCTGACTTTCTCTCTCTATTTGTTTCTTGTCTCTATTGGAATACAAGTGTGTGTCCTCTCCAACAATTGACCTTTCTTTTATAACTCTATGCTAAGCGAAAACCCTAATCTCACTTTCATTTTATAAAAAGTGTTTCATAAAGTCAATTTTTAATTAGGTCTCTTTAATTTATTTTCCAAAGTAAACTGAGGAAAAATAAATTAAACACAATTGGCTTCCTAATTTAAGTCTTCTGCATGCAAGGACACATGCATACAGGAAGACCTTCTTTATTGTCACTTTCTAACAATACCATCGCAATCTTGTTGGTGTTGGCGTGAATCTTAAATAGTTGACGTCATCTCCCCACTTAAACCATTCACTACCAGAAAATAAACCAAAGTTTAAGTGCCTTATCATATGGATGAAATAGTTAATACATGAGGGGCCCATTTTCCAACTCACATCGACTTACCATGTCATACACCACCCACGCGAATTTAAGAGAGGGGACTTTCCTTTTCATGTGAAGGTGACTTAGCTCCATTTGTAACTCAAAATTTATCCAAAGTTTAATGCCTTAAAGCATTTGGATGGAGTCACTAATTCATATGGGACCCCTTTTCCATTTCATCCCACCTTTTAAACAAGTCATTTTTGACTTTTTCAAACCTTGACTTTTGTGCCAATTTGTCGCATGATTAGCATTAAAATGCCTTTTTGAGTCACCTTTAGAGAAACAATTCTTTATGGGATGATTTAGCCGCCCGTAACATAGGAAAAGTGGCCTCTAGGGTAAAGATGATGCTTTGAGTGTGAAAACGACCATCCCCACGCTAAAAATGGACTCTTGACCCATCTTTTATTACATTTTGAAGTTTTTCAATTAAACCATTAAAAATGGCTTAAAAAACGGAAACAAAATATTTTTCTTGGAATCAGACGAAACTCTAGGGGGACCTAGTATATGTCCATACGACTCAATTCAAATGCCTAGCATTTTTATAAACACTGACACAGAGGCTTTAATAACTTCCTAAGGCCTAACCACCAAGATGACTACCCCAACTTTGGAGGTGTGAGCGAAAAACTTAGAAATTATTAGTCGTTTGTTCAACAACCAATAAATACCGAGGGAAAAAACACTCTGGGCTAGTCATCTTGATGTCTAAGTCTTGGAAGTCGAGCCTTTTATAAAATTGGCCATGCAAGCACATTTTTTACAATTTTTCCAAGGGGGAATGAACATGTTTTACAAAACTTTTGGAACAGACTCCCAAAAAACGCCTAGCGGACTTCTAAACTCCGAAGAATGAACAAGTATACTTGTTCCACTTTGTCGGCTCGCTTGAAAAATCTACCAAGTACAACTTAGGTGGTAACAAGTACCAAGTTAGCCTTTGGGCCGAGTTTTCTATTGGTTCGAGGTCAATGAGGATTAAACCGGCCAACTTGGCCGTCTTTGGTTCCAAGTTGACCAGTTTTAAAAACACTATTTAAAATCATTTGTACTCCAATTGCTTATCAACGTAGGGATATCAGGAATTACCAAAATGTTTTTCCACTTTATTCGCCTACAACAATTATCTTGATCTTCCAACCACGATCATAGGGAAAAACTAATGCATCAAGTAACATGCAACCATTATGGATGAAGGTTGAATTGTTGAGATCTAATCAAAATGAAAAACAAATTGTAGAATGGATAAATAAGGTGGAGGAATATTTTGACATACATCATGTTCAAAAGGAAGGAGAGGAAATCTAAATATCATGCACACTCTTTGATGGCCCAACACAACATTGGTACAACTTGTGCTTGTTTAGGGATGAGCTTTTTAGAAGATTCCAGGGAATGGCAAGGATTAAACCGGTCAACTTGGCCGTCTCTGGTTCCAAGTTGACCGGTTTTAAAAACACTGTTTAAAATCATTTGTACTCCAATTGCTTATCAACGTAGGGATATCAGGATTTACCAAAATGTTTCTCCACTTTATTCGCCTACAACAATTATCTTGATCTTCCAACCACGATCATAGGGAAAAACTAATGCATCAAGGAACATGCAACCATTATGGATGAAGGTTGAATTGTTGAGATTTAATCAAAATGAAAAACAAATTGTAGAATGGATAAATAAGGTGGAGGAATATTTTGACATACATCATGTTCAAAAGGAAGGAGAGGAAATCTAAATATCATACACACTCTTTGATGGCCCTGTTGCAGCTGCAACTTTTCTCCCCAAATTTCTTAAATTTTGGGCCCCTCCTTATCATTTAAAGTTGTTTGATCTCGTGAGGTCTTGCTTTAACTTTGGTTGATTCTGAACATTAGATTGCGGCTTGTTTTCAGAGATCGTTTGTGTTTGATTTTCGTGTTGGATCGAGGGTGTGAATTTGGAGAAGTCAAATCTTTGTCCTTTAAGTCCGCCATTTCACAGGAAGAACGATTTTAGCTGTTGCTGATCCTTAACTGTTCAAAACACTTAAGTTTTCTTGAATCGGGCGTCTTTTTATGTTGAATCGGAAGCTCTAATCCTTCTCCCTTCCGCTGTTGCGGCTGCCAAAGCGGTTTGGCGTCCGAAGTATAAATTGCTCCGACTGCCGACGCGCATTGATCTTTAGTCGCCTTCCGTTGTTGCGGCTAGGAAATCCATTTGACTTCCGATGTCCAAACCGTGCCGACTTCCGATTAAGCGTTTTCCGCCTGCGTCGAGTATCTTTAGCCTTCTCTTGTCCGCCGTTGCGGCCAGGAAAGTCTTTCCACGTCCGATGCCAAAGCTTGCCAATTGCCGATTTATAACCTTCCCGCCCAAGGCTTAATCGAGACTCTGTCCGGATGCACCTGGCTATTTTCTTGTGGATTGATCGTTCCGAGCAGATAATTTTAATGTTTAAAATCCCATTCCAACGAATGATGCACCGTAATTGTTTGCAGGAGGAATTCGATGGACTGTTGAATCGACCTGGAGTGAAGACTTAGCTTGGTCAAATTGAAACCGACCAGATCACTGATAGGGCCTTCGAAGCGGAAGACAATCAATAACGCTAAAGGCACGAACTTGACTGCCAGTCCGTTACTAAAAGAATCATGAGTGCATACAGACAACTCAGAAAAATATGAAATGCTGGGGAGACCGAAAGGTCATGCGTGGGGGAAACCCAAAGGATTTACTGTTTGTTTAAATGCTGGAAAGGGGGAAGTTACAAGGGCTTTTTCCCTGGAAAAATTTGTAAACTCTTTTGCTTGTAAGAGGAACTACTTCGTTTTACAGTGAGAAAGGGCAACTTTTGCCTGCTGGAGAGAGCGAAATGTGGAATGTATCAATGCGACTAAATGAATAATGTTGAAGAGGAACTATTTCGTTTTCAGCTGTGTTTCATTTACTGTGAGAGTATTTAACTTCCTGAACCTATGTTCTTGTTGAGTGTTCTTCAGTATCTTTTGGGATGTCTTCCACTGTGAGTAATAAATGTTGTTCATAAAATAATCGGCTATCTGGTTGTTTAAATATCTGTAATTGTTCATGTGTCATGAATGAAGTATCAGCTATCTGTAACTCTTCATAATGCACGTACAAATGTATTACTCACCAATGAATGATAACTCTGCTCCCTAGGGATAGTTTAGGTAGTTAGTTTATTTTGTGTGCTGTATGTGTTTTGGGTGCTTGTGAACCTTAAGACGAGAGGTAAGAACCTGCGCATCACATTGTGACTGTTCCTTGCATCTTAGCACCCTGCATTGTTAGTTAGGCACTTGCATATCATACATTAAGTCAAAAAATACAAAAACACGGTGGACCGGGCCGCAGCCGGTAAAGCCCTTTGTTGTGTTACTTTGACCTACGGTAGCCGGACCGCAAACCGGACGGATTCCCTATACCAAACAGTCAACGGGCTAGTTGGGAACGTTGATTGGGGAGAATCCCTTACTGTTGTTGCCTGCGAATTTCCAGGCCTCAACAGTTTTGGCGCTAGAAGGAGGGCCGCCAGTGCATGGCTGGTCGAGGAAACCCGTTTTCCCGAGAATATTCCACCGGTAACAGTTCTGAAAGCAGTGGGTTCCGTAATCCAATTCCGGAAGAAAGAGAACATCTATATTCTGTCGGCAACGAAATTGTTCATGATCTGAGAAGGCATTCCAGGGCATACGGAAAAAAGATTGGAGGATTGCCAATCATCCCTGAATTGCCCAGAAGAGTATAAAAAGAAAGATCGTCTTGTAACAGAAGACTCAGTGTTGGTGGGAGACTGGGAAGAGCTTGTAGAATCTGCTTTACAAGAGGTTGTACTACCTTTGAACCAAGAAGGCCCAGAGACCCCTCACAGTTCTCCTACTCATACTCCAGTTGGTTCACCTCCTCACTCCCCACCCAGACTCATGGCAGGAGTAAATGCTAATCCACCACCTAACCCACCTAATCCACCTCCTACATGGAGAGCCAGATCACCATTAAACCTTACACCTCCTTTACATGACCTACCTCAAGCCTTTGACAAGATGTTGCCCAAGTTTGATCCCAATGAGAAAATACTAGTAGATGATCACCTACAAAGCTTTTACTTGGCAATTGAAGGATTAAGGGCCGGGGAACATGAAGACGTGGTATGCAGACTGTTCCCGCATACCCTCAAAGGAGCCGCGGCGTCATGGTACTTTGGATTGCCTGCTAACTCTATCCCTCATTGGGATACCTTCGAAAGAATGTTCAGAAGTAAGTATGCAACTCAGAAAACTCATGCAGCTCTCATGAAAGGGTTATGTGCGTTGAAGAAAGAAAGAAAAGAAAAGGTGCACAGTTTTACTCAAAGGTTTGCAGCATATCTCAAGAACTTCTCTGAAACAGATAAGCCTTCAGACAAAGTTCTTATTGAATACTATACTTCAGCTTTAGGCCCTGATTTGGCCATGTTTGCCAAAGGTAGGGCCAAGCCTACTCTGACAGAAACCTATGAAGAAGCAGAAGTGGTGGAAGCTGAAAAAGAGAGCATTGAAGACTATCCAGAACAGTCTGGAGAGAAAGGTACAGGAAGAAAAGCCTTATTGTTTACTGAGCCTAAAGAAGAAAAGTCTCCTGATTTGGAAAATATGGCCAAAATGATGCAGAAGCTTTCCAATAAAATCATAGATATGGAGAAAGAAAAGGAAGCACAAAAGTTTTACAAGCCATATTATAAGAAAAGAGAAGATAACCACCAGTCTCAACCTCCTCCGCACAATACTGCATCTATGAATTTAACAGAGGTAGGCTTGGATAATTTTTGCATGTTCCACCAACAGCCACACTCTGAGAAGAATTGCCCGCAATGGATAAATTCGGTGACGTTGGTCATGAATCAGCTTTTAGATTCTAGATTGACAGAAGAGGGAAATGAAGAAGGAAAGGAAAATTCTACCTCTACGTCTACTAAAGAACAGGAAGAGGAAACCATGGCTTTATGGAATTCTGTCTCACTATTTGATGTTGAAGAAGAAAAGACTCAGGGGTGTAAAGACGTTATGGAAACCAACGTAGCCACAAGGAGCCAAGGGACGGTTAAGGAAGACAGTCTTATACTTCCAAAGATTAAGAGGCTGCAGAGAAATGTTAAGAAGAGATTTCGTGACAAATCTTTGGCTGATACAATTCCAGAATTCATTATTACCAGCCAAAGTCCTAGACAGAAAGATACAACGGCCAAGCCAAATGAAGGTAAGGAGAATGCTGATAGGCCTCATCCCACGGAACATCAGATGGATTATGACATTGTGGAGGATTTAAAGAAGATAAAGGCGAATGTTCCACTATTCGAGATGTGCAAAGTGCCGCAGCAAAAAAAAAGGCTGTTGAGAGCCCTTGAAACATCAGATGAGAAGACGCCCACTAACAATCAACCAGAAGAAGAAGAAGAGATTGGAGAGAACAGTAGTGGAGGTAAGTCCAAGCACAAGCATCCACCTTTCCTCCTTACTTTTGAAATCTTTAACTACAATGTACATAATTGCTTGGTAGATTCAGGGGCAACTGTTAATGTAATGCTGATATCTGTCTGTAAAAGAATCAATGGGCAACCTAAGCCATCCCCGTGGAGAGTAGTCCAGTTGGACATGACAGATGTGAAGGTAATTGGTGAGATGGAAGATGTCCTAGTTCGTCTGGCTTCAAATGATAAAGTATGCCAGGTCATTAATATCGTGGTGGCTGATATACCAGATGCGTACGGCCTTATCCTGAGCAGAGATTGGTCGGCCAAACTTAATGGATATTTCGCTTCTGATTGGTCACATCTGTGGTTGCCATACAACGGAAGTCCGAACCAGATTAAGATTTTGAGGGAGCCTCACATGAAGTACAATGTTACCTGACTTGAAGAGAATAATGAACCTGTGGATTCTGTCTTGGGAAACTATTTTATTGAGTTGGAACCAGGTAATTACCAAGCAGAAGAAGCCAACAACACATTTGATACCCAGCCTGATCTCCTTCGATTCTCACAGGTTGATGAGATTGACTGTAAAATAGTAGACTTAGCAGTAGGAGTAGATTCATTTTCAGTAGTTAATGATTTTTGGACTTTATTTTTCGATGGCTCTAAGACATTAGAAGGGTCAGGGGCTGGCTGTGTCCTGGTTGACCCACAGAAGAATAAACATTTTCTGTCATGTAGATTAGAGTTTGAGTGTACTAATAATACAACTGAGTACGAAGCACTGGTGCAGGGACTAAAGAAGGCAATTGAATTAAAGGTAAGTGATCTAAAAGTTTTTGGGGATTCTGAAATTATTGTGAAACAAATCCGGAATCAGATACATTGTATTTCTCCCCACTTAAAAGCTTACCAGAATGAGGTATGGGATTTGCTGAAATATTTTAATGCATTTAACATTATTTCAATTCCAAGAATAAAAAACGCAGCTGCTGATCTATTGGCCACATCAGCCGCTAGACTCGTACCCACTAATAATCGATGTTCTGTTGAACTGCTTTTCAGGCCCTCTATACCTGATATGATTACGAACCTACGAGTGTTCGATGATGACCAGCAGATAATAGAATGTTTAACGAATGATGAGGTGTTTAAAGGAGCGATCATAGACGATGAAGAGCATCAGGCTGAGATGAAATACGATAATTTCATTCCTAAAGGAGTCAGAACGTTGGAAAAAATGTTCGATTTAAATGAAAAATTCAGAAGACCACCCAACGTAAAGACACACAGCTCATCGCTACAGTTCGAACTGATAAATTTGGGGACTGAAACGGCTCCTAAGTTTGTGAATCTTGGCAAATGCTGTTCGCCAACAGAAAGAGACAAATTCATCAGTCTATTTAAACAATATAAAGATGTTTTCGCATGGACGTACGAAGACTTGAAAACATATGACACCAGCATCATCAAGCATGTCGTTCCCATTAAAGCAGGTGTCAAGCCATATCAGCAACCACTAAGAAAAATGCATACAAAATTGGAACCGTTGATTCAGAACGAAGTGAAGAAATTATTGGATGCTCGAATCATTTTCAAAGTCAGACATTCTGAGTGGGTATTAAATCTGGTACCAGTAAGGAAAAAGTCTGGAGAAATCAGACTCTGCGTGGATTTCAGGAACCTAAACCGTGCATCAGATAAAGATAACTATCCCGTGCCACCCATGGAGCAGCTGCTACAAATGGTTTCGGGTTCTGAATTGTTTTCGTTATTAGATGGTTTCTCTGGCTACAATCAAGTGCTGGTAGCCGAAGAGGACAGATTAAAGACAACGTTCAGAACCAAGTGGGGAACCTTTGCCTACAGAAGGATGCCCTTTGGGTTTATAAATGCCGGGGCAACATTTTAGAGGGCTATGGACATAGCTTTCCGCGGCCTGATTGGCCGAAGCGCTGTAGTATACCTTGATGATATTACAATATTCTCGAAGAGAAGGGGAGAACATGCATTTCACTTGAGGCAAATTTTCGAACGCTGTCGTAAGTATGGCATTTCACTCAATCCTAAGAAGTGTGTATTCACTGTCACGGAAGGAAAGTTGTTGGGCCACATAGTTTCAAAGCAAGGGATCTCCATTGACCCAGAAAGAATCAAGGCCATTGAACAAATCCCCTTGCCCCATAATAAAAAGGGGATGCAATCCTTCATGGGAACCATAAATTTCTTACGAAGGTTTGTGCCTGATTTCGCCCAGACTGTTAAGCCGCTGCAGCAGATGGTCAAGCAGAACGCACAATTCAAGTGGACTGAACTTGAGAAGAATGCTTTCCGCAAAATTAAAACTGTTGTTGCACACGCACCTTCCTTGAAAAGTCCAGATTTCGATAAAGACTTTATTTTATATACTTTTGCATCTGATGATTCGCTAGCAGCTGTGCTCACCCAAAAGGAAGAAGGGGGGGATGAATTCCCAATCTCCTTTATGAGTACTGGTCTACAAGGGGCTGAATTAAACTACCTAGCCATTGACAAGCAAGCTTACGCAGTATTTAAGGCAGTGAAGCAATTCAGGCCTTATATATTAAAAAATCGAACCAAAGTAATAGTCCCCTACCCAACGGTAAGATCCCTTCTCATACAGAAAGAGTTAGGAGAAAGGAGGGGCAACTGGGTAACAACTCTCCAAGAATACGACCTTGAATTCAAGCCAGCCTCTATAGTGAAAGGTCAAGGGTTGTGCAAATTGATGACTGAAAGCGGGAACAACGAAGAACAAGCATGGGAGGATGAGGCTGAATTACATGTAATGGATGTATGTCCTTTGTTTACAGCTCCTGAGTCTTGGTATAGAGACCTCGTGCATTACCTGCAATCAGGGCTGTTGCCAGAACATTGGAATTGCAAACAAAGAAGAGCTCTGCGTCTTAAATCGGCCTCCTATCAACTTGTTGAAGAAGTATTATTCAGAAAGAATTATGACGGGGTTCTCCTTAGATGTCTAGAAAAAGAAGATGCGAAAAAAGTAATGTCAGAATTACATGACGGTCCTGCTGGGGGACATTATTCAGGAGACACTACAGCCCACAAAATCCTCAGAGTTGGTTACTATTGGCCTACACTCTTCAAGGATGCACATGCACATGTCAGGAAATGTGATATTTGCCAAAGGTGTGGCGGAAGACAGCCTAAAGCAGTAGCACCCCTAAAGCCGGTGATGATCACGGAACCATTCGAACAATGGGGGCTGGATATTATTGGAGAAATAAAACCGAATTCCTCCCTGCAGCACAAGTACATTCTTACTGCGACTGATTATTTCACTCGCTGGGTCGAAGCTATTCCGCTGCGCAAGATAAATGAAGACGAAGTCATCAGCTTCTTACAAGACCACATCATGACCAGGTTTGGAGTTCCAGTTTCGTTAGTTTTTGATAATGCCAGATACTTTTAATCAATTAAATTAACTGCTTTTGCTCATGATAAAGGAATAAAATTGCATTATTCTGCTAACTACTATCCACAAGGGAATGGCCTGGCTGAGTCCTCTAATAAAAATCTGATTAGAATCCTAAAGAAGACTGTGGTAGAAAACCAGAGGAGTTGGCACTCAGCATTACCAAATGCCCTTTGGGCCGATAGAGTCACCCCCAAGTCTGCAATTGGAGTGTCTCCATATACCCTTGTCTATGGTAGAGAAGCCATCCTTCCTCCCAATATCATGTTGCCATCTTCCATACTAGCTCAAGAGTCTAGGGGGTCGGATGATGAAGTTTTACAAATAAGAATATATAATCTCCTGAAAGCAGAGGAGGCTAGATCTAAAGCCAAAGAACGCTTTAAGCAACAACAAGAGTCAGTTAAAAGATGGTTTGACAAGCATAAAGCTGGGACAAAAGACTTTGAAGTAGGAGACTTAGTCCTTAAATGGGACCACCCCCATGATGAGAAAGGAAAGCATACCAAATTCCAACAGTTGTGGGTAGGCCCTTTTCAGATTGCAGCCAAGATTGGTCCTTCTACTTACAAGTTGCAAGATCTACAGGGGTGGGAGGAGAACCTACCAGTAAATGGTTTGGTTCTCAAACCTTATTCTTCCTGAGTTGTTTGATTTCTTCTGTCTTGTATATAAATAATCCGTTTGGTAGTCTGTTGAGTCAGGTTTTTTCAGTTTGCTTTAGTTTGATTTTTGTTGTTTTCAATAAAGGGGACGAACCTGCAGTTGCATGGGGAACATCATAATTTTTGGGAGTGATAAACAATTTAGTGATCAGACTGTGGGTTGCTGTTTATATTAAAGATTTCCTTCCAGCTTGGTCGTTTTCTCGGATAATTCTGTGTGCATTGAAGTCCTGCTTAATCCCTGTGTAATAAACCGGATTCAGAGAGTCTGGAACACTATGTTGGGGCTCCATCCATGTCACACTTAAAGTGTCCTAAGGAGTGACAGCCGAAGACCCATGGAAAGGAGCAAGGTGAACAGTATATTGAATATAAATGATCTCATGCCAAGAAACGAATGCCAATAGGCAAATAAAGAGTCAAAAAACTCCTAGGAAAGCATCATAAATCAAAGCAGGTGCTGAATCATGAGTACTAAGTTGCCTAAAGATCCTCTCCGTCCGTGAGCTGAAACTTAAAGTATACCACTCACACAAAAGGACACTATGGGATAGAGGATCCTGAAATAAAATTCAGTAAGACAGGGCATTCAGGAGGACTCATAAGAAACGGGACAAAAGTCCAAAAGTACAAAAAGTACCAAAATGGCATGGGAATGAGGATCAAATGAATATTTCTGTTTACCATATGCTACAATCCTGTGGTGTCCAAAGCTATTAGCCACCTGAAGACAAAGGTAATAATGAAACTCATCCTCTGGCCTCAGCATAGTTATCTGGACTTAACGATTCTGGTTTCCACTCTCCCTAATTGGACTGTCATCAATGATTAAGGGTACACACTTCGGTCATTTGAGAAATCCATATTGCTGGAAGAATTCAATATGATGCTTTTGCTGTTAAACAGTCTGTCACTTGAAGATTAATCGCCCAAAGATCTAGGTTCACCAGGTAATCGCCATTTGTTGCAGCTACAACTTTTCTCCCCAAATTTCTTAAAATTTGGGCCCCTCCTTATCATTTAAAGTTGTTTGATCTCGTGACGTCTTGCTTTAACTTTGGTTGATTCTGAACATTAGATTGCGGCTTGTTTTCAGAGATCGTTTGTGTTTGATTTTCGTGTTGGATCGAGGGTGTGAATTTGGAGAAGTCAAATCTTTGTCCTTTAAGTCCGCCATTTCGCAGGAAGAATGACTTTAGTTGTTGCTGATCCTTAACTGTTCAAAACACTTAAGTTTTCTTGAATCGGGCGTCTTTTTATGTTGAATCGGAAGCTCTAATCCTTCTCCCTTCCGCTGTTGTGGCTGCCAAAGCGGTTTGGCGTCCGAAGTATAAATTGCTCCGACTGCCGACGCGCATTGATCTTTAGTCGCCTTCCGTTGTTGCGGCTAGGAAATCCATTTGACTTCCGATGTCCAAACCGTGCCGACTTTCGATTAAGCGTTTCCCGCCTGCGTCGAGTATCTTTAGCCTTCTCTTGTCCGCCGTTGCGGCCAGGAAAGTCTTTCCACGTCCGATGCCAAAGCTTGCCGACTGCCGATTTATAACCTTCCCGCCCAAGGCTTAATCGAGACTCTGTCCGGATGCACCTGGCTATTTTCTTGTGGATTGATCGTTCCGAGCAGATAATTTTAATGTTTAAAATCCCATTCCAACGAATGATGCACCGTAATTGTTTGTAGGAGGAATTTGATGGACTGTTGAATCGACCTGGAGTGAAGACTTAGCTTGGTCAAATCGAAACCGACCAGATCACTGATAGGGCCTTCGAAGCGGAAGACAAAGTCAATAACGCTAAAGGCACGAACTTGACTGCCAGTCCGTTACTAAAAGAATCATGAGTGCATACAGACAACTCAGAAAAATACGAAACGCTGGGGAGACCGAAAGGTCATGCGTGGGGGAAACCCAAAGGATTTACTGTTTGTTTAAATGCTGGAAAGGGGGAAGTTACAAGGGCTTTTTCCCTGGAAAAATTTGTAAACTCTTTTGCTTGTAAGAGGAACTACTTCGTTTTACAGTCAGAAAGGGCAACTTTTGCCTGCTGGAGAGAGCGAAATGTGGAATGTATCAATGTGACTAAATGAATAATGTTGAAGAGGAACTATTTCGTTTTCAGCTGTGTTTCATTTACTGTGAGAGTATTTAACTTCCTGAACCTATGTTCTTGTTGAGTGTTCTTCAGTATCTTTTGGGATGTCTTCCACTGTGAGTAATAAATGTTGTTCATAAAATAATCGACTATCTGGTTGTTTAAATATCTGTAATTGTTCATGTGTCATGAATGAAGTATCAGCTATCTGTAACTCTTCATAATGCATGTACAAATGTATTACTCACCAATGAATGATAACTCTGCTCCCTAGGGATAGTTTAGGTAGTTAGTTTATTTTGTGTGCTGTATGTGTTTTGGGTGCTTGTGAATCTTAAGATGAGAGGTAAGAACCTGCGCATCACATTGTGACTGTTCCTTGCATCTTAGCACCTTGCATTGTTAGTTAGGCACTTGCATATCATACATTAAGTCAAAAAATACAAAAACACGGTGGACCGGGCCGCAGCCGGTAAAGCCCTTTGTTGTGTTACTTTGGCCTACGGTAGCCGGACCGCAAACCGGACGGATTCTCTATACCAAACAGTCAACGGGCTAGTTGGGAACGTTGATTGGGGAGAATCCCTTACTGTTGTTGCCTGCGAATTTCCAGGCCTCAACATGCCCAACACAACATTGGTACAACTTGTGCTTGTTTAGTGATAAGCTTTTTAGAAGATTCCAGGGAATGGCAAGATTTTTTTTTTTTTCGCAAAACGTACTGGATTACAACAAGGAGATGTTGATGAATTACACATGAATGGGAAACAATTGCGACATGAGTGGCATGGTTATCACAAGATCAATTACTCCAATCTTATGTGTTCGGATTAAAGCCTCACAAAAGGAACAACATGGAGATGCACAATATTAAAACCTTGGAAAAAGTCCAATGTAAGGTAAAAATAATAGAATTAAAGTTTAGCAATTCATGTCCAATGTATGACCAAAAATGAAATATGTTTAACCCATCAAAATGAGGGAAATATTGGACAAAGCTCAAAATCTGAATGTAAGAAGGATAATTATTATCATATTTCATGCGAGAAATGGTCACTAGGTCACAGATGTGCATCAAAATGTTTTTATCATTGCAATATTATACATGGTTAAGTAGAGATTTTCGATGAAGGAAACATGCTAGAATTTGACAAGGACAATGATTCGTTGAGAGTGTCATTAGCTACAATCACATGCACCAGGAAACCTCGTAAGAAAGAAGAATCATGATCCATAATGAAGCTATAGGTCAAAAACAAAGAAGCGTAACCATCTATAGTAAAATCGTCTTCCCTCATGTAAGGGAGAGTGGCAATATGCAAAACAAAGGGATGGAAAGCCCATGACATGACTTACCGGAATCAAAGAAAGAATGAAAACAAGGACCCTAAAACTCAAAAAGCATAAATAATAGAAGTATGACAACATTGGAAGACACTAGAAGCATACGATTTTGTGGATATCAATATTGCAAAACAACTAAACCTATTTGTATACCCTGTGAAAATTCTCTGTGTTACAGTGGACGATGGGCAACAAATCAAAGGAATAGGTATGCCATAAAGGCTTTGTACATATACAAACATGGAACTACAAACTAGATGTTATGCTCTACCACTCAATGGCATGGACATGGTGTTAGGAGTAGAGTGGTTGATGCAATTAGGGAATTATGATCTGTAAAGGGTTGGCCTATGGCCTGTTTGTTTCACAAACACAGATCCTTTCCGGAAATTAGATCTGTTTTCTGTAATTAAACAAGTAGATCTCTGTTTTTTGATCTGTTCCACTGCTCAGTTCATTGAGCATTGACGGGAATCCTTGTTCTGCTGGTATTTCCAAAACCAACACTACACCAAGGACCCAGATTAAACTTGCATGTAGAGTTGCAAATGTAGACAACTGTGATAAATGGACAACACTCAGTTTTCAATTTAAACACACCATGCATCACTCCTAAATCTGTTGCCAAACTATGCTCTGATTTAAAGGTGCAGAAGTCAACTCTATTTCAACCACACATTTTGCACATACTTTATAAATAATCAACTATACAGGCCAACCAATATCAACAATCCATCCAACAAATTAATATGTAGGCAATCCTCTTCCACTCACAGAATTAAGAGCGGGTTTATAATTGTCTACCCATACACACAACAATTGACAATCAACAAACTGATTATGGGAAATGCCTCACGATTTGGATAGGCATGCGTAGCAACCAATAAGAGTATTGTATGTACCTTATAGGAACTATCCACATACAGATTAAAATAACCAATAGCAAGAATCCCCAATCACATATATTATATGAGGCTATGGCAAAATCATCCAAGTGTTGTTCGTTGTTGTTGACTTGCACAAAATGCATGGGATGGATGTATTCAAGTGCTGTTCGTTTAAGTATTGTTCGTTGTTCGTTGTTGTTGACTTGCATAGAAAGATCTATCCGAGCTTTACGTCTTCCAACTGGGGCCAAATGCATGTCGAGAGCAACCATTGGTCCCCTGAATTGCCAAAAAACGTTGGTTAGGGCCCCAAAAAAGCCCAGGAAGTTTGGGACTCGAAAACCATAGAAAAATAACTAGGAAACTGTCAAAATGGACAATTGTTTTGAGCTAGTGGAATAGGTGGGTGGCCACCGATCTCCATCTGGATCAATCCTCTCCCCTTAGGAGGTTCCCTTTTTTTGATATCTTTAGATGGCTGTAATTGTTGTTGATGGATGCGCTGGAACTATTCAACAATTTTGGTTGTTGTGTTGTCCTTGGTTTGAACTGATATGGATGATGTCTTCCCGGAGGAGCACCTTGAATTCGTGGCCTTCCATTGTAGAGGTACTCAAATAGATGAAGAAACGATGACTCTGTTTTCTTCTTGTTTCTGTTGAGAAGAGATACCCTGTGCAGACAGTGTGGAGATCTCTGTGATCTGATGTTCTCCTTCAGAGGCAATTGTGAAGAGGGATAATTTCTCGGCGTTGAAGATTATCTTCTTGCCCTGCGTGACTGTGGCAAGTGCAACTATCTCTGGTATCCGATAGAGTTGTCCTCCCAAAGTGACAATGACACTACGAGGTCGTGATTCATATATAGCATGATGCTTCCACATATATGGTTGTCCTCAAAGAACATCACAGACTTCAAGTGGGGCCACATCACACAGGACCTCGTCTTTCAAAGGCTTGATGCCATATGGTTGACGACATTGTTGAGTAACGCAGGTACCTTGTCCTTGGCTTAGCCAGTCGATGTTATGGTTGCGGGTGTGGTGTTGTCGAAAGTTCCAATCTCTTGATGGCTTCTGCTAAGATTAGTTTTTTTTGGCTGTCGTTGTCAACAACAAAATGTAGTGGGATTCCCTAGACCCACATTTGCGAGTGGAAGAGGCGCTTCTTTGCCTCTGACTCTTCAGGTTCCTCTGGTTGGATCTGTGTGGTAGGGATAGTGACACTCAGTTCTGCATCAATGATCCACTTCCCGTGGTCTGCGGCTGTGACATTGGGTTCTGAATCGGAATCGGGATCTGATTCTGAAGCTTTGATCTCGACCACCAATGATTGCTTTGAGCGACACTCATCAGTGTTGTGCCAGGGGATTTTGTGGAACTTGCATTACTTCTCGATGTCCTTCTTTGTCTTTCCATTACCCTTCTTTGCTTGTGGCGGGGACTGGTTGTCCTTTCCTTGTCCTGTGTTCTACGGGCCATGGTTTCCCTTGCCTTGCTTCTGCGGTGGATTTGCAAGTCTAAAGTCTTGCTTGTTCTTTTGCCGAAATTTCTCCTCGATTTTGATAGCATACTAATAGGCAGATCCAAGTGAAGAGATGTCGAGGAAGTCCATCTCGGTTCGGATGTATCGGTGCAGGCCACTGCGATATTTCAACACCAAGTCTCGCTCGGAGTCCTTGATACTTAACTTTCTACGCAAAGTATGAAAGTTGTTGGTGTACTCCGACACCGTCTGGTCCCTCTCTTGACGCGGAATGGTCCATCTTGTGTACTGGTCATCATAGTTTCCCATAGGGTAATACTGTTTCTTGATGACATCTATGAAAGAAGCCCATGTGGGATTGGCCTCGGACATTCCAAACTCGTCTGATGAGTTTTGCTCACAATAAGTATTCCGCCAATTTTTTGACATGGGGGGCTGCCTTAAGGAGCACAAATGGGATCTTTTCCCTGTTGGAAAAATTGTGGATAGAGAAATACCCTTCTTGCAGATTCAACCATGTATCTAGGGCATCGACATCGATCTGGCCTTCAAATAAAGGAATATCAAAGTTAACTTGTACCTTGAAGGGAGTTGCATCTTCGAAATGATTGCTCGTCGAAGGTGCATCTGTTGCTGCCGGAATTCGTAGAAGGATCTGGGTGAAACTATCCATCATCTCGTTTCTCTGTCGCTCGAGGGCTTCCTTGAGCAACGACTTGAAAGAATCTCCCTCGTCTCTCTTTTCTTCCGCCATGGGAGGCCGCTTGGGGTGGCGAGAGTGGTCTCCCCAATTGAAACTAGTTTGAGACCCAACTCTCTATACCCTGACCTCGTCGGGGACATGCACCGAGAAACAATCAAAGAGCAGATTGCTTTGATACCACTGATCAGGATTTATGTGTGAACGAAATGAAATAACATATATAGAATCATAAACATAAACATATTGCAATGAAAACGGAGATACATTAAACACATATTCTATTAAATGGCGAAAATAGAACAGACTGTAAATACAACAGCTAGAATGGTGGTAGCTATCTCTGAGAAGAGATGTGGTTTCTACGCTCATTCGTGCCAAGATGAATACATAATGAGGCTAAAAGGGCCTATTTATAATAGAATGAGGGCGAGAACCCTAAAGGTCCAAATCATAACCTTAGAAGATGAACCGTCATAAAGTTTGCGGCCTCAAGGTGGTTAGTTGAACAATCAACTTCTTGAAGAGCAGTGTAACAGAAGGTAAAGAAGGCTGGGTGTGCAAGAAGGATTGACAGTTAAACATATAAGCTAGTGTGGTGCAGGGGAGTTGAGTTGGTGCTCAAGAGGATCGGTGTCCTCATCCCAGTGATCGGTTGAAGCTGGTCTGCAGGTTGGAGCTGGCTACTACAGTTGGAAGTCTGTTTAGCAAGTTGGAGCTTGCAGTGAGGGTTGAAGCCTTTACCAAATCAGTGAGTGGGTGCTCACTGAAAACAAGTTGAAATCTGTACTTGTAAGTTGTAGCTTGCATAACGGACAGGTGTCCCTCTCAGGTCGGAGCCTGACATGTAATGAATAATAAAGAAATATTATATTTAGTTTTCACATAAACTTCTTGTGTACTATGTATCTTTCATGTGATGATGATTTGCAACAGTAAGTGTTAATGTTTACATGTGCTAAAGTTTAAAAACCTCTAAAATTGCTCAGTACTGATTCACCCTCCCCCTCTCAGTACTGTTGAGGGTTCCAACAAAGGAAACTGTGTTTACACTGGATATTAGGGAGGCTTGCAAGGAATTTGAATGGGCAATCTTGGGATTTTCCTAGTCATTTATGTATTCTTGTTTTCAATGTAGCTTATAATATCTCCAGTGTTGCCTATTTCTGCATGTTTTTCTGAATCAATCTATAACTTTGTGTTTTGCCTTGTCAGTGAAAATACAGGAAGGGGTTTTTGAGGTTTATGCATAACTTACTTGAACTGGAACATATTTTGTCTCTCTGTGCAAGATAAAATATGGCATGTAGTGTCTTATTTTGTGCAAGCTATTACTAGATTTTGATGCAAATAACCTCCATGTTATGTCTAATTTTATGCTAATATTTTTAGATTTTGAAGCAAATGGTCCTGTATACAGTCAACTATGTCAGCCTATACATGAAAATTTACTTGGCTCCAATTCACAGGTATGGTTCTATTTTCATCTTTTATTATTATTAGCTCAGATAGTAGTTTGTTCTGTTAATATTTTTGATTTATTCTATAACTACAGCAAAAGATTATTGATTCAAATTTGGTCCAGATAGGAGATGATACTATCAAAGGCATTTTACATGATATTCTTAAAAGTGGCGATGATGCTGATAATTATATGAAGGGTACATCAGACAGTGGTGTACAGAAGAAATTTGTTATGCTGGACAATCCTACTTCTCAAAACGATGCTTCTGCAAATACACTTATTAGAACTCTACGCAGTCATGGAAAGCGTTCACAGAAGCATATGTCTATGCGACAACATCGTCAATGTGGATCTTTCGACTTTCCTAAGAAGTATCAAAGGTGATTATTATTTTCTTGATCAAGAGACCTCTCTTCCTGTTTATGTTCTGTCATTTTATGAATGCCCATTTCACAATAATTTATTTATATTTTGTTATTGTATCTGACCACATGAGTCTGAGGGTCCTTGTAACTTTCCTAATTTTTCTGTAGTCCGTGATATCTCAGATCTGACAGAAACACCTTGAAGGGTATACTAAATACTAAGTTGGCATCAATTAAGCAATGCAGTCTCTTTTAGAAAAATTAAGAATCTTCCAAGACTGGTATCTCTTTCTATTTGACGACAAACTTGAAAGATTATGTTGTTTTCACTGAAGACAGGAGAGCATTTATGTTCACATGGGATCTGTCCACATTGAAAGTCGTGCCCTGTTGCAGTCATATATGCATATTCTTGATGGATTATGTCGTACTTTGTAAAATTGGAGGATATGTAATCCCTTTGAATGTTTACAGCTAATCGAAAAATTGTGTTTTATTTCAGACAAGAAAAATATTCTATCATGATTGTTAAGTTTTTAACTATATTTCCTAAACATTACAGAAACGCTTGCAGGTATGATATTTTTTTGCCAATGCATGAAATGTGGAAGGAGTATATAGGAGAACTTCTCAGAAGTTGCAGGTATGCTTCAACACTTATAGATGACGATCTAGACATACAAGACAAATATAAAATCAATATCTAGAATGCTAGATGGACCACAAGTACAATGTTCAAACATCTCATTTTGGTGCTTGGCCTGAACTGACAAATGGTAGTTGTTTCAGGAAAAAGAACATTGAGCAGTGCCTTCTGACAGCAGATTTTCATGGGGCCATTTTCGCTGGTATTTAAACAAAACATTTGTTGAATTTCAAAGCTGCAATAACATTTGAACCGTATTCGTTTTTTTGGAAATAACTGTTATATCTTTATTGCATGTGTATCACGTTAACGGGGACATCAATAAATTTTAGCAGCCCGACTCAATTTACAATTAGTGTTTATATCTTTTTTGTTTTTGAATGTGCCTGGCAGTTGTTGAAAGTAAAAACAAAAGCTTTATAGGAGTACAAGGCATCATGGTTCGAGAAACAGTGAATGCATTTGGAATCCTCACCTCAGAAAATAAATTTCGAGGTACGCTTGGTTGTGTTATTGTTAGCCATTTTACATGAATGATTATACATTGGGAAGATGAGCTTCTTATTTTTGTTCTCCATGAGAATCAATTTTCTTTATAGGCAGTTGCTTTATTGAGCTGTGTGAATTCGATGACTAGACTAGAACATAGTCGAACTCATTGCATTTGCTTTTCTGACATGTAAGAAACGATAGAGGTGGAACTACCTCAACTTTCAATTATCAAGAACATGTTGAAACTTTTCTAACTCAAAGAAGTTTTTATTATTATTCTAGGGTAAAGTAAGTACTGAAAAGACCGAAAGTCCATCCGTACTAGGTAGTCTATAATGAAAAAGAGATCAAGCATGACTGTTTGTAACACAACTAAGACACCTTGTTTGTTGGCTTTCACTCTTCTTTTGTCTATTTGAGTGATGCTACTTTATTGGTAATAGGAACAAGGTTGGAGCAAAGGTTTTTACAAATAAACAAACAAAATAAATGGTTGATTTATTCAATAATAATAATAATATATTTTTAAGGTCACAACTTAGCTAGACACATAGTTGCACGGGTACCGCTCCCGGGATTTTGGTAACCCGTACCCGACGTTTCCCTGCTCCTGGGAGCTTGGGAGCTGGTACGAAACGTCCCCTTTTTGATGGGAGCTTCCTTGGGAACTTGGGAGCTTTTCGGGAGCTTTTGGGTAACTTGCTTTTGCCGCTCCCTTTTTATTGGGAGCTTGTAGAAGCTCCCGACCATGCGGAGGCCAAAATCATTAGAAAAGTGTTGAAAATCAATTGAATTATTGAAGTTTATTGTGTCAAGAAATCACCAATAACAAAAATTTCAATTGAATCTATCAATAATGCCATTTTTTTATTTTCAAGGTTACATAAATAAAGAGGGCCCACACTTCTTAAATGTTTAAATCCATTCACACTCAAAATATGTTGCAAGTGTACTTAAGTGAATATACATGAATTTTTTACAATACTAAGATATTGAACTACTTTAATTCATATCTCAAATGATTATAGCTAGCTTATGTTATTCATACTGACTGATATAGCAATTTAGGATCATAAACCATATCAAATTCAAGATACCAAAAGATTTGAAAGTTTGTTAGTTGAACTTAAAACAATCAAGTTCATTCAAATTAGAAGTAAGTAGTAGTTACCATAAAAAAAAATGCAGAGGTACTTAAATACTAAGAACTCTTAGGAGCAATGTGAGATTACAGTGAGATTTGTATAATGTGGACCTAAAGGAGTGAGCAAATTTAAAAAGAATGAATTTCATGACACTACTTGAGGATTAAGAGGATAAAATAGTTTAAGCTATGAAATTAATCAATTATGTATTTTTTAACTTTATTTTTTTTAATATATTTGAAAAAAATTAATATATATTATTGCCGCTCCCAACCCTACGTTTCCTGCAAATTTGGGCGAAGCTTCTAGCCGTATCGGATACTCGTGTCCGCGTACCCGACGTACCCGCGTTCCAGAAACTTGTGCAACATAGCTAGACACCAATTTGGTGTATGAGACTTTCTTGTTTGTGGGACCAGGCCCCCCTCCACACAGTGATTTGATTGCTAAAAAGTCTATGGAGGTGTACAAACCCCGCCTCCTTTGTATTTGAACTTATGACCTCCTAGGAGGAAACACACATAGTTAACCATTAGGCCTACTCAAGCTCTCAGGGATTTGAAACATCCTCCCCATTTGGATGGGACTTTGTATTTTCTAATTAAGTCTAAAATTTGGGTGGTTTGATAATAGTTTATAATTATGATTTTCTGGCCTCCTTGTGGAATTTTTCAAAATATAACTAAGGGATGAGAGTTAATCTTATTATCTAATACTTGAGAGGTCTACATGTTCTTGACTGCTTGGAGTTTTAATTGGTTGTCAACATGTCATGGGGTCTTAACGTCTATGTGGAGTATGTGGAGATAAAAATGAGGTGGATCTCAACAAGAAAAATTGTATACTTCATATTTCATTCGATGTCACAATTATTTTGATGGATTATTGCGCTGAGAGGCACATTCTACAACCTAGTACGAGGGAGATGTGTGATGTAACGTAAGGCTAATGTGAAATAGTTTAACAGAAAAGTAATAATAATAAAGAAAAATAATTGTTGAATTTTTAGCATTAGCAGAAATACTTAAAAATTTGCAGATTAACTTAAACAAATAACATGTGTAGTAAAATAACATTCATCGCATCAGCACAATGGACACGCGTTTTTCATTGGGGAAACCTTCAAAGGACAAAACCCCCAAAAAGCATTAGTAGCTCATCTCGTAAATGAGATGACTTAGGAAATTCTTCAAAAAGTTCCTCAAACCCCAATCTAGGTTAAACCACAATTTACAGTAAGATTTTCTCAGTGAAAATCAGAGCAAGGGTTTCAAACCCTAGTAACTGAAATTTCCAAATCTGATTGGAAAAGATTAGTACTGTCCAAAAAAACAGTTTGCTCAAAAATATCAGATCTGTCCAAAAATATCAGATTTGTCCAAAATTATCAGATTTGTCAAAAATATCAGATCTGCCCAAAAATATCAAATCTGTCCAAAATTATCAGATCTGCCCAAAGATATCAGATCTGCCCAAGATATCAGATCTGCCCAAAATTATCAGATCTGTCAAAAAAATATCAGATCTGACAAAAAAATATCAGATCTGAAGGTGGCTTCCCTAGATTTGAACTTGGTTGCCTAGATCTGAACTTGGTTGCCTAGATTTGAAGATGGCTCCCCTAGATTTGAAGAATGATTGCCCAGATCTGAAGATATGAAGGTGGATGCCCTAGATATGAACTTGTCTGCCCAGATCTGAACTTGGCTGCCCTAGATCAACTTCACTTCAACTTGACTCCCTAAACCCTAAACCCCAAACCCTAAACCCTAAACCAAGTTGATCTTGCCTTCTTGTACCATTTCTTAATACCAAGTTGATCTCCTTTTGGAAGGAGGAACTTTAAGTAGTTCTTATGATGGATTTTTACTGTTCTTAGAAACATTTGGAATTTGATCCTCAAATTCCTCTTCCTCCCTCTGAGTTTCTGAAATTGGAAACTCTAGTGGAGGTACTTCATCTTCTTTTGAAAGCTCTTGTGATTGATGCACAACTTTCTCAATGAAGACCACAACTCTGCTGACTGTCTTATGTAAGTCTGGAAGTGCTGTGAAGTGAAGGTGTGTAAACCTTCTATTCCACAACTCACATGGATCCACTGCATGGGTGGGATCCTCAAAAACCTTGTAAAGGCCTCCCTCTTGAACCCCAATCTGTACTGTTGAGCTTAGGTCTTCATCCTTTGCCCATAGAAGGACTTTCTTGTCCATAAAGAGGACTTTGAAGCCCTTGTCCTCTAAGCTAGCAACAGATAGAAGATTCTTCTTTAAACCAGGAACATATAAGACATCATCAATATGAAGAACTGTACCTGAGTCAAGTTGAAGTGAAGTTGAGCCAATTCCTTCAACCTTGTAAGTGGAGTCATCTCCAAGTTCTACCTGAGTGGTGAACTTCTTCTTTTTGTAATTGGTGAGGGTACCACGGTCACCTGTCATGTGCCTGGAGGCACCACTGTCCACCAACCAAGAAGTGGAGCAAGCTGAGAAAGAACCAGTTAGAACCTACTCATATGTTTGTATGTACTTCAACCAAATGGTTCCTCTCTGAACACAATCTCTCAAGAAGTGGTACCTGATGTCTGTGTGTTTGCTTTGGTCATGGAACACTGGATTCTCAAATATAGCCTGATGCCACTCTGATTTTCACAGTGAACTACTGTAGCCTCTAGCTCACACTCGAACAAACCTAAAAGTAACTTCCTCAGCCACATACCCTCATGTTACCACCTAAGTTGTACTTAGTGGTTTTTTATCAAGTGAGCCTGGTGAACCGGACAAAGATGATTTGTTTAGACTTCAGAAGACCTTCGGAAGTGCTTGTTGTACCTTATCACATGTTCATACCCCATAGGGGAGTTGTAATAAAATGTTCGAGCATGATAGTGTCTGTAAAAGACTTGGTCTCTTAGACTTTATTTGTCAATCCGATCAGCCCAGGGTGTTTTTTCCCTTGGTTATTATTGGTTGTTGAATAAACGACTGATAATTTTTGAGTTTTTCACTCAATACCTCCAAAGTTGGGGTGGTTGGCTTGGCATTTAGGTCTATTGAGGTTATTAGAGTCTATGTGTCAATGTATAAACATGCTAGGGATTATGGTGGAGTCATATAAACATGTCTAAGTCCCCCTAGGTTTTAATTTTTTTTTTTAATTTTAATTTTTCCACAAAACTTAGGCTATTTTTTAATAGTCTAATTGGAAAAATTGGTTTTGTAATAAAAGTGGGCTCGAAAATAAGTTTCAGTCATGGGGATGCTCATTTTCAAACTCAGAGCACCATGTAAACACATAGACCCACTTTTTCTAAGTTTTGAGTGATTTGTCCATCACTTAGGTAAAAAATCCCTAAAAATTAAATATTGATTATTTAATCGATAAATTAATTAAATAATGGAGAAAATTCAAAATCCTAAATCATTGGGATTTGCTCTGATTTGACTGAGATCAGTCTCATCGGCTTGGGATTGACTGGATCTGACCATTCCTTGACAAAAGGAGCTGATCTGGGCTGAACAGAGAGTACACTATTGCATGCAATCTTGGGAATTGCGCCCTCTCTCTCTCCTCCACACGTGTGGGCTCCTCTGGATGAGTTTTGGTGGATGCTTCAGTTAGCAGGTTGAGGTGTCAGTTAGATCAGCTCTTCGATTGACAGTTGCACTCAGTAAGACTCAGATCAGGTTCCGTTAGACACAGATCAAGCCCAGATTGACTCCACATGCAGCTGCAGTCCCTCTCTCCTTGGGAATTGCGCCCCCCCTAGGCTAGATTTCTTGTTTTTGCTATAAATAAAGCTCAGTTTTCCTCTTCCAAGCTAGTGAGAGTTGGATTGAGAAGCTGTTGCTATTGTATTGTATTGTTTATTATTTTGGAATAAAGAAGCTTTGGAGGCAAGATCTATGGTGTAACGCTCTTCATGTGTGGATGGTGATTGTCAAGTGCTTATGAGGTATAATCTGTGTTATTTATCTTTGCTTTTTTGCTGGTTAATTGTTGGCCTTGAAGGAGAGAGCTCCCTCCTGTTAGGGTAAGAGATTATTCTAGTTTGATTTATGCTCTTACTGTTCGCTTGTTTCAGATCTCTTGGAGTTGCATGTATTTTAAGTTTAATTGCATGCTTTCCAATTATCTTTTTCCAGCAACACCTATGATTTAACCATCTGTTTGTGCAAGGATTTCTAAGTTGCAGGTGATCTCACTTGTAGAAGGGGTTGAGCTGGTTTGCATCTTCCTCATCTTCAGGATCTTTTGGAGGACATAGTCCCTCGGTGTTCCACCAAAGCAGCCTCCAAAGCCCAACATTCCTAGGCTTCCAACACTCTTTCTCTCTCTTCCTCCTAAAAATCAAAATTTTACTTGGTTACTTTGTTACAAGCTTTGTCATTATTCAGATCTATTATCTTAAAGTAAAACTTACATAGATCTACTATTTCAAGGCTCATAATCTAGATCTCATTCCTAAAAAGTTTCATAAAGCATTCTAGATCTAGTTTTTAGGGAAATCGTCTGTTTTGCATGGCAATTTAAAGAGAATCCATAGTTTGCATGCATTAGATTTCTGTTTCTGTTTTTAAAAGATAAAATCCAACAATCAGTGCACATCTCATTGGCTGCCCAAACAGCAAGCCAAGATCCCAAGGAAAGCTTGTTTTCCTTGGTTCCTTTTTTTTCGCCGTTTTAACTTCGTTTTTTTTGGTTTAAAGTAGGCCGACCCAAAGGTACTTTCAAAGTACTTTTGGGCATCTTTCATTCTAATAAGCTCGCTGTTTTTTAGCAGGCATAACAGAAAAAAGAGAAGCTGCTGTTCGAAAGTGGTTTTTGGATCATCCGAATCCCCCCAGGGGTCTCCCTTTTGATTGTAATTTTAATTTTGGGCAGTTTGTAAGATCTTGGTTTCATCTTGTATAAGAACTAAGAGGATTCAGATAAGTTTATTGATATTGTAATAGCATATAATAAAATTTTTCTCTGAATAGGCTCTTTCGAGCCCATTCCCCATCCCCCTTGGGGGGATTCATGCCTTTTTTGTCGTTTTTTGCAATTTCTTATTTTTTCTTGTTCTAGATTAGTTTCATTGATGCAGAATAACATGCTTTGATTACTTTATCATATATTCCATAGTACAGTATCAAAGTAACTTTAATACTTACCCCACGACTTCCCGATTGACTCGAAAGGGGAAAGAGATGCATGGTAGGACTAATTAGAAAACTTGTGGTTTGCTTCCTTTTTGCTGCTTATTATTAATCTCTGTAAACAATATTTTAAAATCAACCCCTTCCTTGATTCCTCGATTGAGGTCCACTTGGACCGAAAGAGGTTCCTGGAAGGTTTTTATTTCTACAAAACTCATCATGTAAAATTTACTAAAATTGACAAGACTCCGGTGTGTATGCTCTGCACTTGGCTGCGGTTTGTCCGATCAAACAAGCTGCATCAAAAGCAATGTGAGTGACTAGATTAATTAGTCTTCACCTTCCCCAATTAACCACCATCAGGCGAAAATCCAACACCTCGATCAAACCGTAAATGGTGGCAAAATACCCAAAGGAAGTGGGAACTTCTGGACAGTGACCTTGCGGCACCGATCTCAGTTACACCTTCGTGTGTATTATGAACATAGTCTCAGAGACTCCATTCATCCCACACATTCCTTGCGGGTAGCCGTGAAGGTTTATTTTTGGACATACTCCAAGTACCCCTCGGGTATATCTGGAGTCCCCCCTTGCCTAATTTTAATCCACTCATATTTCACATTAACTTAAAACGTACCAAGAGGCAATCACAAAACATTCATTCCAAGCACATGCAAGTACTTTGATTATTTTATGACTCCATTTTCAAGGCACTGGTTCTGTGTTTAAATCTTTTGATATATATATATATATATTATGTCTCGGCATTGTGCTTATTTTTCATCTTGTCATCTATGGTTATTTATGGTTAATTTCAGAACTCCTAAGCAACTATCTCAATTTAACATCATCATACTAAAGTAATTTGCCTTAGTAACTTAATAGGGTCTACCCCTCTTGGCTTCGTTAGGAGTTGAGCCTAAACGGATGAGTCAAGAACAAGGTGACAGCCTTGACTCGAGATTTGCCCCTGAGGACACACCGAGTGGCTTGAAGATTTCTGCAACGGCCCCCCCCCCCCCC
>LPNX010022370.1:200858-232353 GCA_001517045.1 Pseudotsuga menziesii
ACTGACTTCTGCTTCCTGCTGAACCAAGAGACAACCCCTGACCCAATGTAATGTCCCTTTTTCGAAATTTATTAAAATGACCAATTTTTCACTTTTTCCCTATTTTGACCTTTGACTAGTTTTGATGTCTAGGTCTCCAAGTTGGCCCAAATGCTCCCAAATCTGCTGAGAAGGTATATGACTGATATTAAAACTTGAATATGTTCAGGGGTGCTTTATGACCCTCCAAAAACTTCTGCAAGCAGGTTTAATATTCTGGCCAAGGTGGGAGTTTTTACTAGCAAATTGGGGTTCCAATTTCCCCTGGGTAAATGCTGGAAATGGCTTCTCAAATGCTCCCAAACCCACTCAAATTCATGAACAGAGGCAGAGGATGTTTAAGGGACATTGTTAAGGTCTTATATGCATCATTATTCAGTTTATACCAATTGTTATGACCATCTCCCCAAACAGCTACAAAATCACTAATTCGACCCTTGGGGAAATGGCACCAAATCTTCTCCAAATGCAATTAAACTGAGTAAAATGACTTCAAATGCTTAATTGCTGAACATGAAACTTGTAATACTCATAAATGACAGTCCATTCATCATAAATATATCAAAGAGACATTCTTCCATTCAAAATAATTAGCATTACCATGGCATACATCAATATAGTGGGGGAATGGTCATTGTTTTCTCTTTAATAGTCACTTTTACATACAACCCTTTGCTATTTCGACCAGAGACTTTTTGAGAATGAAGAATAGAGCATATTAAGCTTATTACAATCAGAAATGGACCATGGCAAGCTCGAAATCCTCAGCATTCATTGACATACATCAATATAGTGGGGAAATGGTCATTGTTTGCTCATTAATAATCACTTTTACATACGACAATTTGGTATTTCGACCTGAGACTTTTTGAAGATGAAGAACATAGTATATTAAGCTTACTTCAATCAGGAATGGACCATGAGAAGCTCTCCCAAAGAGTACAATAGCTCACCTAAAGCGCAGTCCCTCCAGGAGCAAGAATATGCAATAAAAACTGGAAATGGTTGAGCGAATGGGCTGCACTAGAAGAAACCACGAGCTTCCTTGTAGCTTACACCTGCAAATACAAACTCCATTAAAGCTCCATGAAAGACCTGAATGGCCTTTCCAAACACCAACTTGGATGAGAATCTTTCACCCTCGAAATTGGCTAAGGCAAGAAACTAGTCATCCACTAGCTCTCTCAATTCACAAATGCAAATTTCTTAAATGATCAAAATCTCCTCTCTTGGTTGATCCCTGTATTTTATAAACATCCTTAGCCTTCTAAGGTTACGAATCCATCCACAAACTCAAGCCAATTCGAATTAGGGTGTGTGCTCAATATTTGCCATGTGTGCTTCCTTTCCTAGCCTTCCATCTTCCCCCAATTTGAGTAGGAACCCATTGAGTTTTCCCAACTCACATGAATGCCCTCTTGGATGCTCTATTTCGATCTGACATGTCAGCCTTCATATTTGATTTGTGTCATAGGTGTCATAACATCTTCATCACTGTTGTCATAGAGCTAGGGCATCTAGTCCAAGTGTCTCACTAGCTCCAAAATGACTCTTCCTCTCCCATGTAAGTTACATTTCCTTCCAAATTCGACCTATGATGCATATGGCCAAGTGTATTAGCCTTCTAACTCATCCAAGAACATTTAGGTTTCCCATGGATTCGAAATTGGAAGAGGAGGATGCCATGTGGCATAGAAAATCTAGCTTGTGTGGGTCCCACATCCTCCATGTGTTTTCATGATCAATTGCCACTTTGATTTTCCCTTGTATTATATATTTAGCTCCTTTATTAAATATTTATGCCATTCTAATGTTCAACCATCATTTATTGCCCCCCTTATTCCAAATCCCAAAGCTTCCACCCCCAACCTAGGAAACTAGTAATTTTCCTCCTTGGCAATTATTTGACCTTTAGCATAAATTTGACAAACTCTCATGAATATGGCAAATGTGATTAGGCCATTGTGACCCAATGCAAAATTTGGGACATGACACCCAATGCTGAAACAACAACCTGAAGTATTCTTCTGGTCCTTTACACATCCTGCCTAGTCAATATCTGTGAAACCTGCTAACTATACACTCCCCTTGTGCTCATAAACCAATCCATACTCCACTGTACCTCTGATGTAGTGAAGTATGTGCTTCGCAGCCGTCCAATGCACTCTCCGAGGGTCCACCATGAATTGAATGCAAAGCTAATGTCGGATTGTGTGATGACCAGATACATAAGTGATCCGATAAGCTGACGATACAAGGTAGGATCAAATCCGTCTGACCCTGATGCATCAATCTTCCTCCATCCTGAATGTCTTCAAGATCTCTATTACATACTTCCCATGTCCAATGAAGAAGTATCCTTTTCTTTGCCAAACCTCCAAGCCCATAAAGTAATGCATCAGACCAAAGTCTTTCATCTCAAACTCCACTGCAAGGTTGGACTTGCAGTCTCCAATCAACCTCTCATCTCCTGTAAGAAAGAGATCATCCATAAATAGGACCAGTATGAGAGGCACCTCAACTATCACAAAGTATAGGTTGTGGTTAGCCTCACTCTGCTGGAATCCCATCTCCCGTAGATAGTTGTCTATCCTCGAGTACCATGCTCGAGGTGCCTGCTTGAGCCCATAAAGAGCTCGATGCAATCTGCATACATGCGTCTCCTTGTTCTCCACATTAAACCCCTTTGGCTGCTCAATATATACCTCCTCCTTTATCACTCCGTTGAGGAAGGCAATCTTGACCTCCATCTGATGGACTCGCCAAACCATCTCTGCTGCTAAAGAGATAATGGTCCGAATGGAAGAATACTTGGCAACGGGGGCGAAGGTTTCCTCATAGTCAATACCCTCCTTCAGTGAAAACCCCTTAGCCACGAAGCGTGCCTTGTACTTCTCCACGCTTCCGTCTGCTTCATGCTTCACCTTGTAGATCCACATGGATCCTACCACCTTCTTGCCTTCAGGTTTCGGCACAACCTCCCATACTTGGTTCTTCATGATTGAGTCATACTCCTCAACCATGGCCTCCTGCCACACGTCATGTTGTGCAACCTTCTCAAAACTGGAAGGTTCAGAGTGAATCAAGTTTGTCATCAGTGCCATATAACTGAGTCTCTCTGGTGGTACACTTCGTCTAAAAGATCTCCGTGGAAGATCAACCTGCCTAGAATCTTGTACTGTGCACCTGAACCACTTAGGCCTTGGCCTAGTGTCTACTCGCTGCAGCTCATCCTCCCCATCAAAGATAGGAGGATCTTATCCACCTGACTCCCTCTGACTACCAGAGCCTGTGCCCTGTGTCTGTACCTGTACCTCTACATCTTGATGAATATGATTGTCATTGATGACAACACATTAATGACAAAGCTTGTTTGACAAGGACAAGGACCTGGATTGATGATGACATGGTGAACATGACTTGGGTATTGGAACATGGGGCATGGCCAACTAAGCCATGCTGTGGTCATTTGTGACTTGATGGGGTCATGGACTCTTGAAGAAGGCCCTAGGGCTTGGTAAAGACGTGGTACCCACATACATTTGCATGAGGCTTGCAGGCATTTTTGCGTAGCCGTGCGAGCATCTTGGACAGGCCCTTGCTGGCATTTTCTTGAAGCCCTTGCGGGCATTCTTTCAGGACCTTGCAGGCATATGATAAGGCCTATGAGGGCATATATTTAAAGGTATGGCGGGCACTCTAGAAGGCCATGTAACATGGCATAAAATACTCACAATAATGATGGGGCAAAAAGGCCAAAATTATATATATATATATATATATATATATATATATATATATTTTGGCAAGGATAACATGGAATAAAGAATATATTAAATAAAAAAAATGACAAGTCGGCCTCCTAATATCATGGATAAGACAAGTATAAATAATGATCAATTCGTTGATTTGAAGGTGTGGGTTTTGATGTGGAAGGTTTCGTATGAGGTGGGGTGAGCTAGCTAATGCATCTGTAGTGAATAAGTGGATTCAATGGAGCAGCGTTGAGATTTTCGGGTGTGTGTTGGGGATGCTGCAGCAAAACGATGAAGAGGAAGAAAAACTTGTGGACTGTGGGAAGACTGGTGAATTGAGCTGGAGCTTGGACCGAAGTCGTGGATTGAGGCAGCCGCATGAGCTCTCTTCTACTTAAATGCGTAATGCATGAGATCATAGTGAACGCTATTGTGAAATGAAGCGTGAGGCCTCTCTCTCCCTTGCTGAAGGCTACATGGAGCTGCCTTCCTCCTCCACGACTGGTGCAATTGATGACTGTTGACTATTGCTGTGTGGTAAGCGTTGGATGCCCTCTTGGACTGGGAAGAAGCAACTGGGAGGCATCAAGTTAACATAGGATCATTTAATGCAACAAAAGGCTCAGATGCTACTTAATGAAGCTGTGACATGGTCACTTATTTCGTATTTGTTTGGTAAAGGTACTAAAGACAACCTGGAGGATATTATTGTGTCTCCGTGACTTTGTCATGACAGATCACATGACTTAGTTATGCCTTCGGATTGTTTAGTGGCTAGAATATATTACATATAAGGAAGTTGATTTTGAGAAGAAGTGAATACAAAAGAGCTCGCAGTTGTTGATGGTCTGAGGAAAATCTTTGTGGACTGGGGTAGGCTTTACACAGTCCTGAATTTTCTTTTGGGGCTACTTCAAAAACAAATATGAAGGAGGAGCTCGCTTGTACAGTTGGAATGAGGTTTATTCATGGAGCAGCCGTCTGTGTTTTATGGAATGAGGTTTTCAGTCAAATAAGCAAGAAAAGTTGGTCTAGATCTGATCTTCGAGTGTGCACATTCGGAGATGGACTGAGGCAGCAAATGATACAAAACAAAATTGTAGACTGAGGGAGCTGCAAGAGTCTCTTAGTGCAAAATCTTTTATGTTTTGTTATCTTTGATTTTCGGGCATGAGAATATCACTGAGGCAACAGCTGTATTAAATCGTTTTAGCTATGAATGTGCGACTTGGGATCATTTTCTGTATTTGCAAATTATATGATGTGTCTGTGATTTGATGTAGCGTGGGTTGATTACCTCTGAGAGTGCAGAACATGAATGACACAAAGAAGGATGCATTCAAAACAATAATTGAGCTCGAGCATTAGTTATAGCCATCAAAGAAACAATCTATTGAGTTTTGAATACAACTCTACTCATCCATGCAGAGATTCAGAAAATGCAAGGGTTATTCAAGACTGAAAACTTGATACTTTGCTATTCATTATGTGGTGATGGTGAATGTTTGAGAAATATTGGCATGAATAGATTCTGAAGTCCTCGACAGGTGACTTGGCATGATTAGTGAACATCAAACAAAATGATGTTTTTGACAAAGACATGCTTAGAGATGTGGCTATGAATAGATTGATGATTAAAACAAATACTGATGATATGCATGGACAGAAAGATGATGGACAAAATTGATGAAGACATGGTGACTATGTGGATAGAATGTTGATGTGAATAATCTTGGACCAGATCGAAACATGTGCTGATGTAACTGATGAAATGTAATGTGACTAATGTGTGTATTAATACAAGCATGGTCTTGTACATATTTTCTTAGTTGGATCTAAGAAAAGACCAAGCTGAGTCTTGGAATAGAAGCTAATTTGCATGAAACACGGAAAAGTTTCTGAGTTTTCGAAATGGGGACACCTAGAAATGTGACCGCCCCAAAATGGGTACGCTGGGGGAAACGTTGTATATAAATATATAAACATATATATATAATATATATATATATATATATATTATTTTAAAATACCTCATTGATTTGTAAAAAAATAAGAATGAGACAAATAAACGATAATTGAGAAGAAAAACACATCTTTATTAACCGAGCCTTTATCAAATGAGGCTTTACATCCATAATTAGCCTTTATAAATGAGGATTTACATCCAAAATAAGCCTTTATAAGTTTATACTTGAGGCTTTACATCCAAAATTAGCCTTTATAAGAAAAAGGCGACGCACAAACAAAAATACAAAACGCTGATCAATATTTTAATCAAGACATTGATCGAAGGATGTTGTGATCAAAACGTTGGTCAATATTTTAATAACAGAGTTTTGACTTTGCTTATAACTTGTCAACGGCTGCCCCTTTTGTATGGCTGCAAGCAAAAGACAAACAGACAATAAAAAATTTGATGGAATCTCACTGCTCGATCACTTTCGAAGGACACTCTTTTCAAAACATTGTGAATAGTTTATGGCAAACATGTGCTTTTAAATATTTTAGAATAGGGTTTTAGATGTTTCTAGGTGTTAATTAGGTAAATTAAAAATAAATTTTAAGAAAAACGACTGTTTTTTGGACCCCACGATTGAAAAAAAATTGGAAATGCGTCGTACAGCATGGAAAGTACCCGGAACTCTATCGGTCATATCGTATGACGTTTCCAAGTCGTGAAACGTCGTATGCTACGTCGACAACGTTTTGTACCGGTACCCGCGTTTCGGGGAGTTTCTGGTACTGGTATGCCCTTCCCAACAGAGTTTCCTGCAACTTAGAATAGAAGTAGGTGCTTCTGATTCAGTAGGTACTGAATTACCTCACAGTTGTAGCCGGTTGAACAATTATTAAAGATTACAAAACTATATCTTGTGTCTCGTGCATGGTGTTGTTGATAATGATAGCTTAATGATTGATGAAAGCATTGAAGTGTAATTGCAAATGATTTTGGTTTAGGATTAGAAGCAGTTGAATTTGAACTAAGTCTTGACTTACTGATTCACCCCCCTCTTAGTGAGCCATTATGCCTAACACATCTGGCTCCTCCAACTTGATCCCTATGTCTTGTGCTGGCTGTTGCTTTGCTGGTGAATCCATAGATCTTTGCAAGGCCCTGTCCTCTTTGAACTGGACATTCCTGCTCACAATGATCCTCTTGCGACTAGGAATGTAAACTCTATATGCCTTCGAAGTCTCGCTATAACCAACAAGTAACCCCTTCTCTCCGGAAGGGTCCAACTTCTTCCTAGTGTCAGCATGAACATGACAATAGAAGACACTGCCAAATATGCGAATGCGACTCACATCTGGCCGAGTGCCTGTGAAGACCTCCTCTGGTGTCTTCCCCCCCAAAGTCGTGTGGAGACACCTGTTTTGAATGTACACTACAGTCCTGTATGCCTCGGCCCAAAGGAATAGTGGTAATTCTTGATCAAATAGCATGGCCTTGGTTGCTTCTACCATATTCCTGTTCTTTTGCTCTGCAACTCCATTCTGCTGTGGGGTATGGGGCACTGTGTGCTCCTTCTTGATCCCCTTTGTCGAACAAAACTCCATGAACTCATTGGAGGTGTACTCATGTAATGTCCCCATTCAAATAATTGCATAGCAGGACAATTCCATCAATCCTATTAGTTCCCTAGGATGGATGGATACATTTGGAATTTTAATAAGGGAGCTAATAAATGATGTTCAGACATCAGAATGGAATAAATATTTAATAATGGAACTAATTAAATAAATACAAGAGAAAATTGAAGTGGCAATGGAGCATGGGGACACATGGAGATTATGGGGCCTACACAAGCTAGAATTCCTGTGTCACATGTCATCCTCTTGCAATTTTGAATCCATGGGAAGCCTAATGTTCTTGGATGAGTTAGAAGGCTAATACACTTGGCCATATGCATCATAGGTCGAATTTGGAAGGAAATGTAACTTACATGGGAGAGGAAGAGTCAAATGGGAGCTTCTTGGACACTTGGGCTAGATTCCCTAACATCTATGACATTTATGACACCAATGATGAAGATGCTATGACATTTATGACATTGCAGACCTGAAGGCTGACATCTGACCATTATGACATGTCAGGCCTAAATATAGCATCCAAGAGGGCGCTCATGTGAGTTAGGGAAGCTCAATGGAACCCTACTCGAATTTGGGGAAGATGGAGGGATAGGGAAGGGAGGACACATGGCAAATCTTGAGCTCACACCCTAATTCGAATTGGCTTGAGTTTGTGGATGGACTGGTAACGTTAGAAGGCTAACGATGTTTTTAAAATACAGGGATCAACCAAGAGAAGAGCTTTTGATCATTTGAGAAATTTGCATTTGTGAAGAGAGAGAGCTAGTGGATGACTAGTTTCTTGCCTTAGCCAATTTCGAGGGTGAAAGATTCCCATCCAAGTTGGTGTTTGGAGAGGCCGCTCAGGTCTTTCATGGAGCTTTAATGGAGTTTGTATTTGTAGGTGTAAGTTACAAGGCAGTTCGTGGTTCCTTCTAGTGCAACACTTTCTCTCAACCATTTCCAGTTTTTATTGCATATTCTTGCTCATGGAGGGATTGCGCTTTGGGTGAGCTATTGTACTCTTTGGGAGAGCTTCTCCTGGTCCAATTATGATTGTAATAAGTTTAATATGCTCTGTTCTTCATTCTCAGAAAGTCTTAGGTCGAAATATCCAAGGGTTGTATGTAAAAATGACTATTAATGAGCAAACAATGTCTATTTCCCCACTATATTGATGTATGCCATGGTAATGTTGATTATTTCCAATGAAAGAATGTCTCTCTGATATATTTATGATGAATGGATTGTCATTTATGAGTATTACAAGTTTCATGTTCAGCAATTAAGCATTTGAAGTCATATTACTCAGTTTAATTGCATTTGAAGAAGAATTGGTGCCATTTCCCCAAGGGTCGAATTAGTGATTTTGTAGCTGTTTGGGAGAGGGTTATAACAACTTGTATAAACTGAATAATGATGCATATGAGACCTTAACAATGCCCCTTGAACATCCTCTTCCTCTGTTCAGAAACTCGAGTGGGTTTGGGAGCAATTGAGAAGCCATTTCCAGCATTTACCCAGGGCAAATTGGAACTCCAATTTGCTAGTAAAGACTCCTACTTTGGCCAGAATATTAAACAACTTTGCAGAAGTAATTGGAGGGTCATAAATCATTCTTGAATATCATATTCAAGGCTTAATATCATTCATACACCTTCTCAGAAGATTTGGGAGCATTTGGGTCAATTTGGAGACCTAGACATCAAAACTAGTCAAAGGTCGAAATAGGAAAAAAAAGTAAAAAATTGGTCATTTTAATAAAATTTTGAAAAATGGACATTACAACTCACCCTCGTTGTCTGTCCTCAACACTCGAATCTTCTTTCCCGTTTGGTTCTCCACGAGTGTCTTGAACTCTCAGAACCTCTCAAAAACCTCTGAATTGGCCTTCAGGAAATAGATCCAGGTTTTCCTGGAATAGTCATCAATGAAGGTTATGCAGTAACTGTAACCATTGAAAGAATGGACACTCATAGGTCTGCATACATTCGATGCACTAAGTCCAAGGGCTCTTTAGACTTGTGCTCACTCTGTGGGAAAGGCTTCCTGATGTTCTTCCCCCAAGCACAACCCTCTTACAGTGGTTATACTTCTCCTCCTGTACCTGAGGAACTCCAATGACAACCTGTCTCAAGTGCCTCAGTGCTCCATGGTGTAAGTGTGCTATCCTCCTATGCCACAGCTCACCTCGATGGCTGCTATTGCTGACTAGAGCCTTTGTAGGCTCAAAGTGTAGTCTATACCAGTGTTGCAAACATCGGTCGAGAAATTGCGATGTTCCGAGAAATCGTGAGTTTTTCAGCTAGCCGATTTTTTCCCGAGATATCGCCAATTTTTTCCTGATTTATCTCGAGATATTGCCGATGTTTTCTAAGTCGATTTTTTACCGAGATATTGTCGTTTTTTCTCGATTTATCCCGAGATTTAAAAAATTGAAATTTTTTTAATTTTTATTTTGTAAATTTGTTGATTTATTGCCGATGTTTGCCGATGTGCTGTCGAGATATTTCGAAACAATGTTTCCTGGACCTTGCCGATTTTTTCGCCGCGTCGATGTTTACAACATTAGTCTATATACTTTCCTGCTTTGGATGCCAATCACTCTATCCAAGCTCCTATCCGACCCCTTGGGTATGATATAGACTCTATGGTCTTGGAACTTCACCTGATAACCCTTGTCCTCCAGAGTGGAGACTGATATGAGGTTCTTGGTCAATCTTGGAACATATAACACATCAACAAAACTGAGGGGTTTTCCAGACTCCCTCTGAAACGAAACACTGCCAACTCCTTGCGCCTGATACCATGCATCATCACCCAGCTCAACGAATCCCTGTTCCACCCTCCTGCAAGTCTCTGAAGAATCTCTTATGTCCAGTCATGTGACTAGATGCTCCACTATCAATGTACCATATATTGCTCCCTGTGGTGCTTGCCATGCAAGCTATCAAGCAAAACTCCTCATCGAAGTTCTTGTTGAACTCATCCACCTCTGCAGATCCAAACATCTGAGTGTTACTCTTCTTCTTCCTGTCTGGGCACTAGGAGGTAAAGTGTCCCTGCTTGTGGCAGATAAAACACTTGACCTTTGACACGTCAAGGTTCTTCTCACTATCCTTCTTCCTCTTTGCCTTACCCTTGCTCTTCCCTATAAGGGATAGAGCCTCCTCATCCACAATCTGTGGGGCACTGCTGGATGAGCCTGATCCTTGACCCATGTGGGTCTCCTCCTGCACAAAGTCATCCCATAGTCTTTGCCAATCAGGGAGCTTCTCCCTCCACAACACCTTTGACAAAGGTGTCCCATGGCTTAGAGAAGCCATTGAGGGCTATCCGAACTAGCTCTTCATCCACTGTCTTAGAGCCAACAACTCCAAGCTCATCCTTGATCTGTGTGAGCCTCGTGAGATAAGGCACCACTCCTTCTCCCTTGGCCATCTTGGTGCTGTGCATCCTCTCTTGCAGCACCTTGTTTTGGTATAGACTCTCCAAAGCTGTCCACATCTTCGTTGCGGTCTTCTTACCAGAATTGTGAGGAAATATATGGTCCTTAACTCCATCCATGATAATCAACATGGCTCCGGAATCAATCTTCTTCCAATCTATCAAATCTGTTGGATCTGTGGGTGCAACTTTTGTGGAGTCAATGTGCTCCTCTGCATCACTGACCTCCAGGATCCTTGTGATCCTTTCTTTCCATGTAGGAAAGTTTTGTTCCCCCTGGAGTCCATCCTCAATTCTCAACTGCACGACCATAGTGAAGTGTTCCCTGTCAAACCCTAGATTTGGAAGTCTAGGTTTGTGTCTTCAATAGATCTGCCCCTGATCTATCACTGCTGTTGCAAATCTCTCAGCTTTAGCTCACCAGAGCTTTGATACCATGTAAATTTTCTTTTAAAGCACAACTAGGGCTAAAACAATATATTTAAATTTAACTGAAATAACCACACATGAACTTCTTTACATTATGCAGCAGAATATAAAACTAAGAACTATTTACAACATCAATCACATCAATAGAAACGACACAATCTTTTTAGGTAGAAACCCCTGGACAAAACCCAAGATGGGAAAACCGGTGCAACAGTATGAGAGGATATTTTTATTAAGAAAATACAGAGCTTTTACAATACCAGAAAATTGATTTATGCTCTAGATGGCAAAATTGAAACACCCAAAAATCAATGAGAAAAACCTGTGAGATGGCAAGGTTCCCAAGGCAGCTTGTTGCTGTACAATTGTACGGTCCTGTTGCTGCGATTGTACAGTGCTGCTGCTATATGGTGTACCTCCGCAAAAGTCTCCTGTCTCTCTCCTCTGCAATTTAGGGTTGTCTTCCTGAGTTAATGCTCCTCCGTCTTCTTCCCCAAAATTCTCTCTCTCACCCTTCTTCCTCCGTCTTTGTTGGAATGCAACTGTGTCCTCTCCACCAATTGATCTCTCTTTTATAACTTTATGTAGAGCGAAAACCCTAATTTCACTTTCACTTAAAGTCAATAAACAATTAGATCACTTTAATTATTTAGGAAAAATAATTAAATATAATTGGCTTCCTAATTTAAGTCTTCTGCGTGCAAGAACACATGCATACTGGAAGACCTTCCTTGTTGCTGCTAGTTTAACAAATAACAACTCATATGAGAGGCGATCTAGGACTTTGCGGTTGTATAGGAACTTATAGTCTAACAAGTAGATCATTCACTTTTGTGAAAGGCATGGTTTGAAACTTTGAAGATAAGGAATTCCCTTGAAGTACTTTGCTGAACATATTTTGGGAAGATTGGAAGGACAAGTTCAAGTTGAGGATTTTTCGTAGTTTTCATGCTTTTCATGGGTTGATTTGGTGGCTATAATTACTCTTACGAATTGCTTGTGTAATCTGTGAAGAAGGGGATTTTTTCTCCAATAAGAAGAGATAGGGTTGTAACCCTCCTTTTTGTAATCATTGTTCATTTAAGGGGTGTTGTCGTTGTCATTGTCATTGTCATTTCTTCATATTGAGATGATGTTGCTATCATTTTTCTTGTTCATGGTTGCACGTTACATTTGGTTGTTTTTATATTTGTTGTTAGAAGCATTTTTTAAAGGGCCCTCTTGGTAATTTCAACATATTGAAATTACTTGTGTGGTCGGTTAGAGTATATTGTTCATAGCCTAATTTCTGTTGGAGTTTGTGCCACTTCATAAGCCATTATTTATTTGTACCTCCTATGGGAGTTGAACTTGTGGTAATCAATCATGTAAACCCTAGAAAGAACAATGTAACCTTGGGGAGAAAAGCAAGCACAAGAAAGAAAACAAAAATTAAATTATAAAATGTAATTATTGCTCCCCCAAGAGAAGTCGACCCCATTGGATTTTCCTAGTGGAAAATCAGTATAAATAAGAGGCGCCTCCTCAATATTCACATAGTCACACAAGTGAAGTTTGCATTTTCTGGGAGAGAGAAGTTCGTACCTACTGAAGGGGAAGACTGTTTTTGGGGTTTCTATCTTCAGAAGATACTTTCGTCTTCTCTTTCTTCATTGTACATTGTTCTCAGAATTATCATCTATAGTCGAAGGTTGCTGGGTTTTCTCCCATTTGGGTTTCCCAGGATAAAAATACTCGTGTCATTGTTTTGTGCTTTGTCTATCTTCTAGTGATCCTATTGGTAAAATGCAATTAAGACATACTGCTATAATCTTATGAAAATCTAACATGATATCAGAGCAGTGCTAGAAGAAGCCATTGTCGGAATTTTGTCGGAACTAGGGTTTCATCTTTCAAAGCCCTCACTCAATTTTTTGGTGGAAAAAGAGCCTTGGGAATTTCGCTCTAAGGAGGGCACATCTTTTGGTGAAGGCAGAATTTAATTCTGAGAAGTTTAAATTTTTGACCTAATTCTGCAGCTGCAATAGAAATTAGGGTTTCGGTTTTTGACGTACTCCCTCCATAGTTTTGGCTCGACTCTACCTCTTCTCAGCTCGCCTCTCTATTGTGCATTTATCTCTGGGGTCAGTTTTCCAAATCCAACCTTCAGTTTTGACCTAGTCTTGGCCAGGGTTTCAGATCTAGATCTACAGTCAAGATGATCAGTATGAAGGTTGAAGATCATCTGGAAGGGGCTTCCAACTTCATCCCTTGGAAGTCTAGGGTTCTTCTTCTACTAGAAGAAAATGAGCTATTACAGTTTGTAAATGTAAAGGTCCCAGAATCAGAAGCCGAAGAAGACAAACCTCGCTGGAGGAAGAATGATGCAAAAACAAGAAGGATTTTGGTGGACTCGGTTAGAGACCACTTGGTTCCTCAGATCTTAGAAAAGACGACAGCGAGGAAGATGTTCAAAACCTTGAAGAAGCTTTTTGAACACAGTAGCATCAATGTGACTCTCACATTGAGGAATAAATTGTCGAATATGAAGATGACGAAGTCCGAGAATATTGCCTCATATTTCATGAGGATCATCGAGCTTTGGGACAAGCTAAATTCTAGTGGAGACAACCTTGAAGAAAAGGATCTCGTTATGACCACCTTAAATGGTCTCCCACCATCTTGGGAGTCTTTCATCCAAACTATAAGTGGTCGAACCAAGCTGCCCAAATTTGATAATCTATGGGCATAATGCACTCAGGAAGAGACGAGAATAGCAGCATGCCAAAGACTTCATGGCACTCAACCCGAGGAAAATCAAGCGTTCATATCTCATGCCAAGAAAGACAAGGGAAGGGGAAGGAAGTCGTACAATCACAAGCACCAAGATAAGAGATCAAGTCCTTCCCCAGATCAGAAGAAACAAAAGAAAGATCTATCTCAGATTCAATGCTACAGGTGTAAGAAATACGATCATTATGTCAGTAGTTGTCGAAGTTCACACAAAAGGAAGCATGAAGCTTCAACTGCTGATGTAGAAGAAGACCATCCTCACAAGAAACAGAAGAATGAAGAGCGTACAAAATTCTTCTTCATATCAGCTCTATCAAGTATCGTTCCCACTGCTAGGGATACTTGGCTCATAGATAGTGGTGCATCTAGACACATGACAAGATGTAAAGAAAATCTCTTAGAGGTAGTTGAGAAAGATTCTCATCTCCTCATTGTACTTGGAGATGATGCTAACTACATTGTGAAGGGATCTGGGGCCACCTCCCTTCAGCTAGAGTCAAATGATACTCTACACTTAAGTGATGTGCTCGACATACCTGGTATGAAAAGAAATCTTGTTTCCATCTCAGCCTTAGAAGACAAATGACATAAAGTAGTTTTTTCAAATGGAAAAGTACTTGCTTAGCAGAAGAACTCAAGCATGGATACTGTTATCACTAAAGTTGAACCTCGACTGCTAGGGTCAAGCTTAGAGAGATCTTAAATTTTGGTTTAATGGGTAACTGAGTTGATAGAGTGCTGGAGGTATAATAGTACAGAGATCAGGCTAGGTTTGAAAGCCAATACTGGACAACAGTATATATATCATAATCAAGACTGATAAGACAAAGCTACGAGTATGAATTTATGAAAAACATGAACCGGGTTCTGCATATAGTACTTAAGGATAACTTAACATTAATCGTGAGAATCTAGCAATGGATTTTAATTGACCATACACAAGATAAATCACAATACATGAAATTCAATTATTGAAACAGAAAGGCGGCTCATATGAACAATCATTTCAAAGCAGCTAACAAAAACAGAGAGTATACATGCTCGTGCCACTCTAGTATCAGAATGTTCAAACACTGCCAATACAATCTCAGCCCTTGGCTGGAACTCTGCTCTTCACGTCTACCCCCCCTAATATTTTTACAATGAAATATATATATAAGATAGCAAAGCTAACCTCTTTAGCATTTTTTGGATCTAGTTTAATGAGTTTTTTGCCAAGTTTGACTAATCAAACAAGAAAATGACCCATGTCTCTATTTAATAGGGTTATACTTCTACTATGACTAAAACACTTAAATGAAATGCCACTTGCATTCATGGATGAGTATTGATGAGCTCTTTGAGGAAAAGTCATCATCTAAATAATCCTTCAATTGTTCTGCAAGCCAATCCTTTGAATTCTCCTCCAAGTGTTCCATACAATAGATAAGTCCTCCATTTGGACCTAGATTCAGCTCCTCCATGACATCTTCCAAAGATATAAGTTCCCTAATATCAATAGCTACTGAATACTTAAAATTCTCTGCAGCCGGATCAAGGTTCACAATATGTACAGAATGTAGACACTGAGAGGGGGGTGAATCAGTGTGAAGGCAGTTTTAAAACTTTTCTCAGCTTATCAAAATCAATTATTAATTCATCATACAATTATTCTGCTGATCTCTTAATCAATCCATAAGCATCTTTCACTTTATCATTCACAAATCAAAAGCAATTAAATCATCAAGAGCCATAACACAGAAGAACAACACATCATATAAATTTGTAATCTTTTTATATTAATTGTGGTTTGGCTACAACCGTTAGGCAAAATCAGCACCTACTGATAAATAGAGCACCTACTCTTAATCCAGGACCCTGCCTGGTTTTCTTAGACCCTGCTAAGAAGGGTTTGAGGTATCCTAACCTCAAAACCAAGACAAGCTTGCTTTTACAATAAGGTATACTTGTGTCACACAAGAAATCTCTGTCACATCAAAGCTGCTCATCTTCTCTGCATATCACATCAACTCTGCTGTACCACTGCTCATTGCTGCTCATGAATCTCTGCTCATCTTTTCTGCTCATCAATGCTGCTCATCATCTCTGCTGCTGGTCATAGTCTCAATCTCTGCTCAAATATCTGTGCACATCAACCATCAATCACCACTCCTCAATATACTGCTGAGTATCTGCTCATCATCACTACTGCTGGCCATTTACACTGCTTATCTCTGCTCATTAATCATATCAAGAATCCAGCTGGTCACTGTCAAGTCATCATCCAATTGCTACAAGGATCTGCTCTTGTGCATTATGTTTCTTTACTGCTGCTCATACTCATTCATGCAATGATTTCATCTGCCAAGCCTGTATAAGTCTGCTGTTGGCTCAAGAGATGCCAAGCAAACTGCAGCTGATCATTTCTTATGTAAAATAGCACTGTCTCTTCTCGTTCCAGAATTGTCCTTGAAACTTCCAAGTGCGGTTCTCCTTGTATTGTGATGTCAATTTTTCACTGTCCCTAATCACAAATCCATCAACTGCTGTTCAATCAACTGATCAATTCCCTACTCAAAATATACTGTCAAATATATCACTGTCAAGTCAACCTGATCTCTGTAAAGTACATCAATGTCAAGTCACAAGTTCTCCTCTCTGTCACTGTTCAACTGGTTATGTATATCATTACTGAGCATACAGTGTAATCATTATTTCACTGTGCAGGATGTACTGCTGGTTTAGCATACTGTCACTATGTAAACTTCATATCATTGTGTAATCACGCTGAGCTATGTATAGGCATCATCAAATTAGCACATCATATCACTGTGTAGGTCACCAGGGACTGTCATACATACTGTGAATGTATAAATCATTGTGGAAAGATCATGCATATATCACTGGGTATGCTTATATATGCACATTACTATATCATCATGTACTACTGTCACTGTACATTATGTCTGTCAGTTTGTTTTGTCAAGATAAGACTTTACCAAGCTATAATTGTCATATACATACCATCATTAGAATAGGATGACAATCAATTGGATGAACCTTTAACCTCTGCTAAAATCAGCCTTCACAAGAGTGACTGAATTTGACTACTGCTACAGTTGTGACATTTGCAAGGGACTGGGACAGACTGCTAGATCTCCAAGACTTAGTTCTTGAACCTTCCTCTCATCAGCTCGGAACTGTGGCAGTAAGTTTCACTGTGCTCAACAGCTTGTCACTGCCTTCTCAAGATCTTTCCTAGCACATTACCACTGCTCACTGCACAATACAAATGCTCATGTCTTTTGGAGTCTCCTCATGTTATCTGTCTTGTCAATATTTATGTCAATCTGATCAACTCCTGCTCATCTGCTGCATACCTCACTCAATGACATCATTCCAATATCTTCCAATTTTGTGGTTTCCTCAAATCAACCTATGCTACCCAATCATAAACAAACTCTATTGCACATTGTATCCAACCAATCTCAGTTCTATTGCATTTGTTCTCTGTATATCATGCCTCAAGCAAATAATCCTGTAGTTCTTCAATAGTCCTCAGCACTTTATTCATATGTTCTATCATTCAATCTCAGTTACTGAAACAAGCCCTTGCGATGTAGATGCTTGCCACATTGAACTGCCTGAAGGTGAAGATGGGTGCCCGGCCTTCCAATCCTTTCTTCAAGTATCGAAACAAGGTGACCTGAACTCAAAAGGCCTGTAGTGTGCTTGATATGGACTGCTGAATATGAACAAGTGTGACCATAACTCTTAACACTGGTTCTTCTTCCACAGATTTGAGGATACAAATATATTGAGCCCCATTAGTGTGCCCTGCACACAACCATTAGATAACTGAGACAAGGAAATGTGCCCTCAATGCAAGAACAACAGTAAGCTCAAAAGAACTTGTTCTTCCTCAAGATGACTGGAATCCTTCTCCACAAATGTGTCCCTTCCCCAAAAACCTTGATAACCCACGAACCACTTCAGATCTGAGATGAATGCTTTGGAGGACCCCAACCAACTGCTGATAACAACCCTTAACTTCTGCAGCAAAACTTAAAAAAAATTGCCTCAGTGCTCCAGCGAATTTTCCCTCTCCAACAACCCAGATTGGTTCTGTGGTAAAATTGCGAGAACAGGTGAAACGGTCTTCTTTCTCCAGCCACGCTTCACATATGTCATCAACTGGGCCCCCGTGATTTTAATTAGAGGATCATTCGTGCCAGCAGAGCTATTCACTTCATCAAAATATAGACCAGCACGGCCCAGACTGTTGGTTTTTCAGAGGGTAGGTTCAGTTCATAGAAATTTGATTTCCAGGTAGCTAAAATTGAGGATTGCTTTCCGATGTCCAGATTACCAAGAAAAATAATTTTGCAAACCCCCGCTGCAAGTAACAAAAACAGTAACCATCACGTCCATCTCCTCGCTGATCTGATCCTCCACCGAAAATTTCTCAGTCTCAAAGTCTGCTGCAAAAATTTTACATTCTCTATAGTTCGGGACTGCTCCTCTTCGCCTCTGTCCAGCGAGCTGCTCCACAAAATTTTCCACGCATGCTCAACAAAAATTTCCACGCATGCTCAAAAAAAAATTTCCACACAGTTTTTCTGCTCCACAAAAATTTCCACGCATGCTCAACAAAAATTTCCACGCTCATTTTTTTCTGCTGTGCCAAGGTGTATATATACACATTTAAGCGTGTTCAAAGAGAGCGACTTCAAAAAGGTAAAAGGGTAAGATGGTAAGTGTTTTAATCTTTTTTTTAATTGTTATTTGAATTTTTATTTTTATTTTTCATTTTTTTTATTATTTTTTTTTTAATTTTGACTTTGAATTTTAATTTTAATACATCATGTTATTCAAAGACCACCCTACACTAAAGTCAGACAATCACTTCTTATCATAGGGGTGTCCACTAGGGCTTGCATGTCCTTAGGTATCCTTTTATCAATATATCAAGGATTCATACACATGAGCCATACCGTTTTTACCAAGTGAGGTTTCAAGGGCCTTCATAAAGGTTTCATGACTTCATTAAGTCATCAATGACCATATCTTCATGCAAGTAGTGGGCTCCATGAGCTTTTTCATCAATAAAGGAGCTTCATGGTCTTCTTTAACCTATGAAGGGCTTTTCCATCGTCCACAAGGGCTTTAGCATCATCACCAAGGCTTATATCATTATTGGCAGGGTCTTCAGCATCTTCAGCAAGGTCGTGGCCTCAAGACCATGTTGGCATCAATGACAATTTCATCAACACAGAACGACCAATACTCTCACAGTGTTGTTGCAAGTTATAGCAATAGGTTAACTTACCACTGCCCGCAGGGCCAATGATAAGTTGTGCATAGCCCATTGTTATGATGTTAAAGATTCCTCTCAATGATATAGAACAAAAGAAAAAGTACTATGGAAGAAAGGAACTGGACAAAGAATGGCTGCTGCACCATAAACTGCAAATCACACAAAACCTGTCAACAATGTCCTAAAAATACTAGAATGCCTCATATTTACTGAGACCTTGAGGTTGCCAGTATGAATCTCCGAAAGTTTAACAAGAAACTTGGTGAGTTGAAATTGGCAGAGCAGAATTACGGCCAAGATGGTTCTCCCAATTTTTAGTTCATACTCATAGACAATGACCCCTTGCATTTCATCCTTTGCTACCTGACGATCTGCTCTATTCATAAAAGCAACAAAACCACAGTTTCGTTACCTCCTTCGCTCATCATTTGTTCTTGGCCATATTATTTTAACACTATTATTTTCTAGCATGAGCCACAACAAACTGGTAAGATTCCCCAATGATGGAAGTATAGCACCCGATCTCCCCCACTGATATCAGACTTCCTCTGAAGAAATGCATTGTGTTAAGTCCTGGAGAGAACATTCCACTGTTATTTCAGAAGAATAAATTCCAATTCCACTGGGTTACTTCTAGAGACCTTTTTCCTCATGGAAAGGGTGAGAAGTCCACAAATCAGAATAACGGCAGTAGCTATAATGGAAACAACCAACATAATAGTCCTTGGCTTCTGTGAATTAATATGGACTGATGGGTTTGTCATTACGAGATCTGGACGACCCTTCATTAATCCGCATGGCCGTGAATTGGGTGAGTTAGTTCTCATGTTTGGAAGGTGCTGAAAACAGAGTAGATGAACTCCAATGTAAGAATCTTCTTCAAATGTGCTAAATTGCCCTCCACATGGAGCAACTCTTGTCCATAATGGATTGTACGAGATGTTGAACTTGTCAGCTCACTCAAATTGGTAAATGATGTTGGTATTGGCCCTGTGAAATTGTTGTGGGAAAGATCAAGGCTTTGGAGACACTTTATACCACCTAGTGATATAGGCAGAGACCCACTGAAATTATTGAGAGAAACGTTGACACTACTAACAAACGGAGGATAAGATGCTCCATGTTTTCATGTGTTTGAAACAAAGTTTCCCCCGCGCAAAGCTCCACGAGTATGCATCCAATACTCTAGACATCTGCTGGGTAGCTCCATCCAAGACCTAAAATTACTTCAGGTGATTGTTGTTCCTTGTTCTCCTGTTCATCATCCTCATTTTCGCCGGAGATCTCCTCAAGGGATTTGCCTTTTGTCTCGGGAACAAGAAATGTGAAGAGAAAACCCAACGCAGGAAAGATCTCGGCGGGCACGATGAAAGTAGTACTGTTTGGCCCGAACTTCGCGAAGAAAAACGTAAGCTATTTGCCAAGCTCTCGAACAATATCAATGGGAAATGGATGATAATTGTTTTTCCTTAGAAAATCATATAAAATCGGCCCGAGCCTCTCAAAAACAAAATCCTGTTGCTCTGACACTGAAAAATTTAGGGTCTACACATCGCTGAGCAATTCGTATGTAAATCCCGTGCAATGTTCTTTACTGGAGAGAATATCAAATGTTTCTCTTTACCCATAGACATTGCCCATAGATTTTTAATACTATAAACATAGTATTCACTCCTTGATGCTTAGCGTGACATCTGGGAGCTCGATGGCTTGGGCTTTATTCTTTGGAGATACATTCAGTACTTCTTTACATGCACACCTTTCTTACACATGAGTGCCATTGTGAGTGTTTTTCCATCTGATCTCGGTATTCAAATTGAAACATGAGTGGTCACTTTGACATCTGGATATTGCCAGAAACTGAAATTTTGTTGGAGCAGATCTGATGACAACAGATACAACCAAAGTAATTGGTATGAGAGAGGAGAGCTTGTATCGACTGAACACTCTACTAGTCCATTCCCTAGTCCATGACTCTATAAGTATGGGTGAGCTATGGCACAGAAGACTAGCTCATCTAAATTACAGAGCTCTCCCAGTAGTAAAGAACATAGATACAGGTATACCAGTGCTATAGGTAGACCATGATGGAACATGTAGAGGATGTGCACTTGGAAAGAATGCCAAGAAATCCTTCCCAAATAGTGAGAGTAGATCCAAAGAAATCTCGGATCTAGTGCACTTTGACTTGTGTGGCCCAATGACAGTTGCTTCATTGGGAGGATATCCTTGCTATGTAACATTCATTGATGACTACTCACGGAAGACTTAGATATACTTTCTCAAGACCAAGGAATTCGATGAAGTACTCAACAAGTTCAAAGAATTCAAAGCACAAGTGGAAAATTTGTCTGGGGAGAGGATCAAGATCCTAAGATTAGGTAATGGTGGAGAATACACCTCTACAGAATTCAATGATTTCTGCAAGGAAGCAAGAATTAAGAGGGAGCTCACAGTTCCCTACACCCCCCAGCAAAACGGGGTTGCTGAAAGAAATAACAGAACAATTGTGGAGGTAGCCAAAGCCATGATTCATGACCAGAGTCTACCTATGTTCTTATGGGCAGAAGCATCCAGAACAATTGTATATGTATAGAACAGATGCCCACATAAGGTAGTAGAGAACATGGCCTCGAAAGAAGCTTTCACAGGAGTAGAACCAAAAGTGGGTCTCCTCCGAATCTTTGGCTGTCCAATCTACATTCATGTGCCCAAGGAGAAAAGGACGAAGTTAGAACCTTCAGGCAAAAAGGGAACCTTTGTGGGATACAATGAATCTTCAAAGGGCTACAAAATTTATATCCAGGATCCAGATAGATTGAAGTTAGCAAGGATGTGACCTTTGAACAAGAAATGGCTGTCAGGAAAGGCAGAGGATCAGACATGGAGATCGATGATGAGGAGATGCTAGGATAAGAGGAGACGAGATCATCTCTCCTTCTAGCTCAGAGGGATTTAGCAGAGAAAGATGAACCCATCGACCCCATTGATCTAGTGGCGACAGTTGATATTCCCGAAGATATGGCAGTAAGACGGAAAAGACCTAGATGGGCACAACATACCTTATAGGATGCATAGGGGCATGAAGCTCCACATGGCACTTTCCAAGAAAGAAAAAGACCTCAGAGGTTCTCCAGTTATGTTGCATTGACGAGTCACATCATTGACTCAGAACCCACCACTTATGAAAAAGCATCCAGACACCAAGTTTGGGAGGATGCCATGGTGGTAGAATATCAATCCATCATGGGAGAAGTCAGTTGTAACTTCCAAATGGCTATACAAAATCAAACATGGACCTGAGGGGAAGTTAGTTGTAACTTCCAGATGGCTATACAAAATCAAACATGGAGCAGATGGTAGTATTGAAAAATACAAGGCTAGATTTGTTGCCGGAGGGTGCTCTCAGAAAGAGGGAGTCGATTATGATGAGACATTTGCTCCTGTGGCTCGATACACTTCCATCAGATCGATCATTGCTATTGCTTCAACTATGGGATGTAAGTTGCATCAGATGGATGTCAAGACAACATTTCTCAATGGTATTATTAAGGAAGAAGTATATATTGAAAAACCATAAGGGTTTGTTGTCCATGGAAAGGAGTCTCATGTATGCAATCTGAAAAAGGCTTTATATGGACTCACGCAAGCACCCTGTGCTTGGTATGGACAAATAGACAGATTCCTAGTGAGTCTAGGATTTACCAAGAGTGATGCAGACCCCAACCTTTACTACAAGGTTGTGAATGACGAGCCACTGATTTTGGTACTATATGTTGATGACATGTTTCTCACTGGAAATGAGAAAACTTATTGTATCGTGTAAGAAGAAACTCGCCTCTGATTTCGAAATGAAGGATCTTGGATTGATGCATTACCTCTTGGGATTAGAAGTATGGCAGAGGTAGAAGGATATTTTCCTAAGTCACAGAAAATACACCATAGATATACTAAAGAGATTCAGAATGTTGGACTGCAAGTCCATAGCTACACCGATGGATGCAAGTTTGAAGAAGTTGAGAGATTTTGCTTCAGATTGAAATTTGATTGATCCCACTATGTATCTCCAACTGATTGAGTCCTTGATGTATCTGACAAACACCAAACCAGATATTTGTTTTGCCGTGAATGCCCTTAGTCAGTTCATGTGTGAACCTGTTGAAAAGTTACCAAGGAAGTGTTGTTCGCCTTGTGTTGCCTTGGGGTGGACAAGAACACTTTAAAAGGTGACCCCTAGTCATTTAAATTAATAAAGTGAGAAGTACTTTATATTTTTAAAGTCACTTTATTAAAAGTTAAGTCATGGTTTATCTTAAGTTCATATTTAATGATAAAGTCAAGTGAGTGATTAATTAGAAGGGTCTTCACTTTATTAAATGACATGAGGTGCACTAAATGTCATTTATTATTTATTTAATGAGCATTTATTGTGAACCCTCAATCTAATCTAATCTAATCTAGACCATTGGATTGAAAGAGGAAGTTACTATGAACAAAAAAGGCTTGGAGAGAGGCAAACCGATTTTTTTTTTTTGTTCACTTTCACAATAGAGATTTTTGAGAAAGGAGAGAGCAAGAAGAAGAAGAGGGCAAGGGTTTGAAGTGATTTCATTTCCAAAGAAAGAGAAGGAGAGAGAAGGAGAATTCTGCAGGTTTCAGAGGCACAAAACCCAAGGAAGAATCATTCTTTTATTTCAACAATTTCAGCAAGGCAAACAGGATGTTTTCCAGGGCAGAATTTGCAGTTTTGATGGCAGATTTTTTCAGCACGTTTTTCGAGGTGATTTCTGCAGATTTCTGGAAAACAAATTTCGAGAATTTTTTTTCCTATCCATACGGCCGTACGGATCCGTACAGTTGTACAGACCGTACGGAACTAGCCGTATGACACGTTTTTCGAGGTAGACTGTGTGCAGAATTTTTGCTGGGCTGTTTTTTTGGCACGTGGTTCGAGAAGAATAAATTCTAAAATTTCAGCAGGCCATTCAGGGATTGATTGGCACGTTTACCAAGGCATTTGGTGAAGATAAGTACTGCTGTATTTTTATTTAAAGTTTGCCTGAAAGAATAAAAATCTCTCTCTCAAGAACAGGTTTTCCCTTAGGGGTTTCTCCTGGACCATTTTGGTAAAAAATCTGAGTCTCTAAAAATTTCATGAGTGGCTGATTTAATTTTCTGTATTTGAAAATTTGGCTGTTAGAAATTTTCTGAGTTTATAAAGTTGAAAGAATCTCAAGTGTTTCTAAGTTTTCAGTGAAAATTTTTAATTTTTTTTAAATGTACATGCATATTGGGGTTGGGCATTAAACCATATGCAGTGATTTGAACTTGAAACCGGGTTGGGGTTTGAAAATTCACAGAACCGAGGCAGGTTCACTGGATTGCTTCAAAACATGTGCTCATATACTTGCACGTCTGCGATTGCCACATAAGGTATTCACCCGAAAGTTAGAGCTCATCAACTCCACCGAATTTCTCCTTCATATTCTTACAACAGCAAAAATATATCAGACTTCAAAATCTCATATCTGCAGCTCCTAGTAACCTCTGAACTATTTCAGAGCAGTTTTTCTCACCACAAAAAATCCACACATTTGGAATAACGCTTCATTTGTATTTATACTAGTTTTTCAATAAATGTTTTGAGCCGACTTGTCAAAAATAATTTAATTTTCTTTTTTGAAATAATTATGGAGCCGACCTGTCATATTTTGATCATAAATTCATGAGGCCGACTTATGGTTGGGAGACAAATAATTCTTATTTTGAATTATGTCTCCAACACATTACCCATTTCATCATCATCATTTTAGCAAGAGCTTCATGATTTACGTACATCAAGCCACCATATCCTCATCATCATAGTAACTATGTAATCATGGTACAAAGAACTCCATCGTGGTCTTCAAGCACATCATCAAGGCCATGATCTCATGGAGCATCATCAACACCAATAAGCAAACAAGTGTGTCCTAATGTCATCATATCATCATGTCCATAGATGCCAAACCTTCTTAAGTATTATGACCACCTCCAAGGGTTCTATGACCCCATCAACCCTCAAATGACCACAGAATGGGTCATTTGACCCATTTGGTATTCCAATGCCCATAGTAAGGCTCCAATGCCCAAAAGCCCATGTCCTTCTTGCCATGTCATCAAACCTTGTCACTCCTTTATGCCAATTCATCAACCTTTATTACTCCTTTGTCCATATCATCAACTCCAATTATTCCTTTGTCATTAATGGTTTGTTATCAATGACAACCTTGCTCATCAATCTCCCCCTTTGTCATTGATGGCAACGTTATTCAATTTCTCTCCCCCTTTGACATTAATGACGAAGGTCGAATACTTGTCCATCATAAACTTAACAAAGCCCCCCCCCCAAAAAAAATGGTTTTTGAATGCTTCTTTATTTGTTTGCTCCCCCTGTCTGATATGCTGCTATGCTTGTACTGAAATTTGCTTCTCTTTGCTTTTTGGCTTCCCCTGAGAGCTTGCTTCTTATTGTCACATAAGTACTTTCTGACTGAGTAATTTACTCCTCCTTTGATCGAGCCCAGTTTTGTTTCTTGGAGATCATTCTTGTATTTTTCACTTGCCATCTTCATCTATTCACGAGCATACATATTCCCCCTTTCTCTGCTTCCTTCTCGTTTTGTGAACTTTTACTGAGGAAACACTCTCCCTAACAATGATGCCACTGAAGCTTGTTTAAGCATTACAGGCTCCAAAATACATCCAACTTGTATTTGACGGTTCTGAAGAGTATTGTCCATTGAAAACAGACTTTTTGTTACTTGCCCAAAACTACCTGTTAGTCATTTGTGAACTTCACAAACTTATTACAAATCTGCATTTTACTCCACAATTCTTCAAAGGCTTCAACAACCTTGGAAGACTGCCCAAAAAGAAAATATGTCACAAGTCTTCAGCTGATATCAAGGTACTCCAAATCATCATAGATGCTTCATTGGTTCACATCATGATTCCAAGTTCACTTCAACTGCTGCTCTAAGAGAGCCTTCAAAAATTTGTTATAGTGCATGAAATCAGCACAAAAATTGGCTGAACTCTATCCACAAGAAGGCTCAACATGCTCCAAATATACCTTTCAATCAGGGTGAAAAGAGTCAGAATTCTCTGCCTCAATGCGTAAGCTTAGTTTTCAAATAATGCCAAAGAGATCTGTCTAGGTGACAACCCTCAAATCTCCACCAAATCTGCCCTTTAAAACAAATTCACAATAATGATATAACAGGCCTTTGAAAGTTCTTCAACTTGTCTTCATAAATATCCTCTTGGTAGCAGTCAAGAGGCTCATCCACTAGCGTTTTCAGTCAAACAACCCTGTAATAAATCAGCTTTTAGCAGTCTTAAAAAAATTTCTCTCCAAAAATATTCATCAAGAATACCATATGTGCTCCTGAAGGCATTATTACCAGGCCTGTGGGCATCCTTGTTAAGTTGTGGGCATTTTCCTTCTACCTGGCAGGCATTTTTAAACATTTGGCTAACCCAGCGGGCATTTCACTATCAAGCTGTTTGATCACCACATGCGTTTATCCTCCATGTGCATTGGTTACGGGCATTTTAGTGCATCTGTGAGCGCTTGCATTTTACCATTGACTTGCGGGTTTAATGCCAAGTTGTAATACCTTCATGTCAAGATCTACCAATGCCAAATCACTTAAGGTCTACGCTTACTGAAAGGGGTGCTTCTACTGTTCGAGTCCTTCAAGAATCCACTGACTGAGTGCATTGTAGACTGATTGTGCGGGCATATTTTCTTGACCTTTTATAAACTGCGGGCATTTCTTGAACAATTTTATTTGCAAATCGATTGTTCTGTGATTATTTGCAGTCATTCCTTGACCCTTGGCGGGCATATTATGATCAGACTGTTCATAAAAACAAGTAAATATATCCATTTGTACTCTTTTCTTACTAGCAGGTATTTTGTCCACTTTGACAACCTTGCGGGCATCTGCACTAAATGCTGTGGGCATTCTCTACAGAATGGCGGGCGGTTTTACAGGTTGAGAGCACCCAACGTGCATATTTGGAATCCTGCCGATAAATTTACTATTCCTGTGGGCATTATTCTTCAGAGTGTGGATGCTTTGCAGGTATTTACCTTGTGCTTCGTTTTGTCTTAAAGCATGCAGGTATTTAACTTTAACAAATGTGAATATTTTCTTCACCTCTGCAGACATATGCAGACATTCAGAAATGGTGCAAGCATTCCTCAGTGCATTGGAGTATTTTACTTGCTTCACATCAGTGCGGGCATCTACTCAACAGACAGCGGGCATTTTTCAGAGTCTCTTGCAGGCATTGTTGGAGACTTGTGGGCATTCCTTCAACTCTGCAGGCTTGCTGCAGGCATCTCATCATCATCTGGCAGGCATTTTGCATAGTGTTGCGAGCATTTCTGTAATAGTTGCAGGCATTTCAACACCTCCTGCGGGGATTTTTGTCCTTCTGTGTGCATTTTTCAGTCTTTCCTCTGCGGGCATTTCTTTAATCCAGAAGTTCACGTGCACTGTACCTATGGACATTATCTAGTCTGTAGGTGGACATTGCTGGTGTACATGTTTGTAACTGGCTGCGGGAATTTTAGGGCCTAATGCAGGCATTTTAGCATTGAACCTGCTATCTCCACAATTTGATAACCACTAAATCCTGTGGGCATATTTTGCACTCTCATATGGGCAATCATTGCTGGCATTTAATTGACTATATGGATGAATACTTTTGGATGAATAAACAAAATAAATATGCCCTTATGTCACTAGTAACTTCAAATACTTTCATCTGTCTTAAGCAAATGTTTTCACATAACTCAGTTCACTTCCTCAATCATGTGACTGCCATCTTCAATTCATGCAGGCCTGCTGTATACTTTGGCTTCCTCATGGATTTTCAGCGAGTCTTATCATGACCATTTTGCCATTTTATTTGCTCCTATTATAGAGAGTTCATGAGATAACAGAAAATCACTCTTGCTCCCCCAATCACCATGCCACGATCCTTGGACCTGTCTCTATGCTTGGAGTAGCCATCATTACTCTTTGAGTTCATCCTCCAGCTCTATGAACCCAAGGTATACTGAGGTTTTTGAAAGACCTCAGTCTTGGCCTGCCAGAGGGCAGCCTTCTTTCCCACACTGATCAACTTCATTCTTGGACACTGTACCATTTAGCTTTTGGATTTTTTCCTCTTGCCTCTTACCATCATCCTCAACCACGATTAGCTGACATGTCTCATCTCCTTTCTCTTCTCTAGACAGACTGTTTTCAGTATCTTGAACCCGTTCTTTCCTTCTCCATACTTTGTTGATCCTTCGCTTGCAATCTTTTGAAATGTGCCAATATAAGTGACAGCTGTAGCATTCAATGTTGTTGTTGAACCTATTTCTGCAATTCCTTGCTATATGACCATAATGATGGCAATTGTAACATTGAATATAAGCACTCATACCTCTAGTTCTTGATTGAGTGGATCTGCCCCAAGATCTGCAATCAACAGGCCTATGTCTAAACTTATTGCAAGAATAACAACCTGTTGAGGCCTGGAAATTCGCAGGCGACAACAGAAAGGGATTCTCCCCAATCAGCGTTCCCAACTAGCTCGCTGACTGTTTGGTATAGGGAATCCGTCCGGGTTATGGTCCGGCTACCGTAGGTCAAAGTAACTACAAGGGTTTACCGGTTGCGGCCCGGTCCACCGGAATTTGTATTTTTGACTTAATATATGCAATGCACATGCCTATCTTAACCATGCAGGGTGATAAAAATGTAAGGAACGACACAATGTGCGGCGCAGGTTCTTACCTCTCGTCTTAGGTTCTCGAACATCTAAACCACATATGCAATTATGAAGTAAAACAACTAACTATCTAGACACCTAAATACCTATCCCCGGGGAGCTAAAAAATGATTATTAATAAGTAATGCATTATCTCCATGTATAATAAACCAAATTACAGATAGCTGATATTTATGTTTACAACACATGAACAATAAAATATTCTAACAATCAGATAGCTAACTGTTATATGAGCCACAAGCATTACTCTGAGTGAATTTTCCATACAATGAATCAGAAACCATTCAACAAGACATAGGTCATGAAGTTAGAACGATCTCACGATTTGTGGACACACGCTGAAAAAAACAAAGTAGTTCATCTTTCCGCCATCCATTTGTTAACATTTGGAAACTTCACATATCTTTCTCCAACAGGCAAACTAAAATCTTTATTGCAAAAGGAAGTAGTTCTTCTTACAATAGGTCCTCCAGTATTACTGGGAAAAAGCCATTTTCTTATCTATGTCTCCTACTTTTATACAAAATGCAAGAAATGGTTGGGCTGCCCAAAGGGACCTTTGGGCATCCCGACCCTTGGTCTTCCTAACGCTTCCCCTTTTCCCAAAAACTTTTACAAAGATTTTAAAACATTACAATGACCGACTTTTCACTAAGAGGGTCTCGCTTGACTCTCTAGAAACTTCTTCCACGCTGCAGCTTCCCTGGCGAGATCTTCAAAAGAGTTGGGCTCCAAGAATTGGATATTAAGCTCAAACTTTTCAGCCTTTTTCTTGATGGCCTCGACCCTGGTTGCATTTAGTCTCACCTGTTCTTCTAGGAGCTGCAAACAAACGACTGTATGGCCTATTTCAATCTTCAGGGGTTGTTCATCAATGGCTTTGATGCATTGTACTTTGGCCTCTTCCTCTTGTTGTCTTTTCTGCAACATTTCTATAAACGAGTCATGATCTGGGAACTCGGGTAGCCTTTGCTCAGCTTCTGTTTGACACCGGTTGTAAATGCCTAGGGCTCTCCTGAAAAATTTGGTGCACAGTCCTTTTGCTTTCTGGACGGTTTTCTTGAAGTCCTCTGTAGTAGTGATAGCGAACTCCATCAAGTCATAATCTCGTTGAAGGGTTTGTCTATTCTTGTCTGACAGTCCTGCTGGGACTTCTTCACCTTTTTCTGCCCTTGCCATCCTGGTGGTCAATACTTCAAGGATATCTTGTGACCTATCAACAAAGTAAGAAGCAGTCTCCAGGATTTCTTCTAATCGGCTATCAACCTGGAGAATCTGGCATCTTTCTTCTTCTAGAACAGTTTGCAGGTGCAACACCTTAGCTTTCTGGGCCTGGATGTGTTCTTTGATCGGCTGCAGATCAACCTGCTATTGTTTAGCTGCTTCTAGTTCTTTAACACATGCAGTATTGGACTCGTATATAATAGCCTGTTGCCCTTCTAGGTCTTCTATCTTCGCCCTCATCTGTTCTTTTTCATTCTTCAAGTCTAAAATTTCTTGCTGTGCTCTTTCCAGGACTTCTTGTGTTGTTTCCTGTGCATGTGCTGCTACCTGGATGGCGTAGATTTCACTCTTTGTAGCCTCCATTTCTCTGAGCATATGATCATATTTCCTTTTGAGTTTATTGCTCTCTTCTCTTTCCTTTCTCAAGGTGTCCTTCAGCTGAGAGGAGGTTTTCTTGGTAGATTCTATTTCATCCATCATTCGATCTATGTTATCTTCTGAAGCATGTATGGCTGCCTTCCCGGCACTTATGGTAAACCTCGGATCTACGTCTGTCCCTACCATCACGGCTTTATCTGATATCATCTTGCCAGCCATTTCTTCTGCTCCTATCTTTCTTTCTGTTCGCCTCATGATTCTTTTAGTAGCCCTATCATAATAAACCGTACTGAAATCAGGGACTTCTTCTCCCTTTTCCTGTACGAAAGGTACCAGCTGAGTCATAGGGGTAACAGCTTCGATGGTAGTGGGTACTTGAGGGATCTGCATCTCGGGGTTTTCATCTCCCTGAATCTGTTCGGCCTCCTGCTCTTGCAGTTCTTCATCTAGCTTTCTCTGAGTTTCTTCGGCTGCTTGCTTAGCAGCTTCTTCTGTTTCTCTGGCTGCTTCATTTGCTCGTTCAGCCGCTTCTTGGGCAGCTTTCCTCTTTTCTTCTTCTCGCTTTCGCATCCATTCTGCAGCCTCCTCTTCCAACCTCTGAGCCTCTTCTCTTATTCTTCTGGCTGCTTCTTCAGCCTTCGCTTGTTCAACCTTCTCTTGCTCAGATCCTTTTCCACCCTTGGTGGAATGCTTAGGTTTGAATCTTTTGCGGAGCTCTGTCATATTTGGAGCCATCCTGTAAACCGATTCA